>CAJVQA010000962.1:0-28595 GCA_910591915.1 Cetraspora pellucida | reverse complement strand
TTTAACCGCTACGTTACACTATTTCTACCCTTGTAAAGTTCACTAGAACCCCAGTACCCATCTTTCCGGCATCTTCTCCATCATCCCTTACTAGCCGCAACTCAGAACCGTCAGTCTCATTTATTCAGACTACCAATCCAGATGGCCTGGTATGGTATACTTCTGTATCCTTTTCTTCTGGCGAACCCAGCGGCCTGGTTGGTTATGTGCTCCTCTACACATATTTGTCGTCCGGTTTTAATCTTCAGTTCCTATGAAGGTGCTTTATGGGCTTCAACCAGTCCAATGGTACCATCGAAAGTTCATGCTACCTTTTTATTTGGGAATTTCTAAGTGGGCTTCTATCACCTCAGTTCCTTAGTCTTTTATACCTGGTGAACTTATCATGAGTTTGTACCAAAGTCTTATGCAACACCGGTAACATTCCTCTATGTATGTGTAACATTACACTTCACATAGATGCCTTGAGCTCCCAAAGCCAGGGGGACCCAGCCTGGTGTACCTGGGTAACAGCCACATGAGGCCAACCGATCGACAGGAGACAGTTACCATAACACAGATATAATTTCCAAATTTCATCGTAGGTGGGATTTGAACCTTAGACCTGCCACTTGGAGGATAACAACCCAACCACTACACTAGGATCGCCATCCTCTTTGAGTATTTCTTTAAGAATACTAGATAGTATTTGTAATAGTTAAAGCTGTGACCTAAGCTACCCATGATCAAGACTGTGATCCAAGCTATCACCATCAAGAGTTAAAGCTGTGACCCAAGCTAACTACAATCAATATCGTGACCCAAGGCACCTATATTCAAAACTATAATGCAAATTTGTAACTGGTGCTATAACCCAGAACTGTCCAATCCTGATTCAAGTAATTTCCTAAGTCAAGTAATTTTCTAATTCAAGTAATTTCCTAATTCAAATAACTTCTGATGCATGAATCATGCCATTAATTAATTTAAAGTAATAGTTAGTATAATTTAATATGGGGTAATAGCATTGCATAAATTATGTAGTAATTTAGTTATTTAGCTTTTGGATTTAGTTAATATTACAAAAAAAACAGATCTTGTAGAAGAAGAAACAGTATACCAATATTCAGTTTCTTTAAACCTTAAGATGCATTGTGCTCTTGCATTTTATAACATATCTAGCAAAACATCAAAGCTGACTATTTTTATTATATAGAAGCCTTGGCATACTACTATGCCTTTTATATTAACTTCTACATCAGAAATGTATCTTACAAATTAACTGATCCTATTTTTAGTTATCTGATTTCTTTTACATGCATGATTCTATTTCAATTATCTTTTTACAATATATCTTTTTAACATTAAATTTATATAAGAACCAGAATTAATTAGAGCTTTTACTATATTTCAATTTATCTTGACCAACTACACAGATACAATCTTACTTGACTTAGACTTATTCTTATATAAGACACCTTATATGATTCTAGTTTTCACATTTTGGTTAGTGGTACTATCTATTTTATATCGAGTTAAAGCTCTTATTATTTCTGAACATATTATAAGTAACTAGTTAAACAATTGTTTAAGTGTTAGAGTTATTTTTATTCCAGACATTTTTTTTAGCAAGTCAAGTTCATCAAAGAGCTCAGTAAAAATTATATATATTATATTTTTATATAACTTTATTTTTTAACTTTCTTGTTTCTGTTTATCAACTATTTTTCTTTTCTTAACAGTTCAATTGTTTTACCAACATACTTGTTTATTTTTCTTTTTATCAAATATCTTATATTATTACATTCATTCTCATCTAACAATTTAATTTTTAAATATTTAATGTTACTTGCTAATGTTTTTTAGTAAATTCTATAAGATATACATTAGCATTATTAAAGGTTATATCTATATTAGTTTGGCTTTTACCTTTATTTTGATTTGGCAATTTTTTACAATATAGCTTTTTTGTTTATAATAGAAACATATATATGGCTTGTTAGGTTTCTGATTGTTTTGCTTTGATTTAAATCTTTTACAGTTTTTGTCTTCACATTTTGAATCATATTTTTGATATTAGATTAATTCAACTTTCAAAGTTTACATCTGTTTTATTTAGTTGAGAAGTTTTACTAGATATGTTTAATTCTTTATATTTACTAAAAGCTCTATTTCTATTATATTTTTCTATTATTAATGCCTTTTTTATTATTTTTTTATAATTTTTAGAGCAGTAGTTCTTTATCTTTATTTTATATGAATCTTTTAAGCCACAGATATACCAATCATGTTTCTTATTACTTTTGAGTTAGTTTCTTATAGCTTAAGTATAGGCTTTATATTAGTTAGTATACTCTCTTACTAACTCTCTTTTATTTTATTTTATATATTTTAATCAATTAATCTTTACTTTGGTCTTATTTTGAGCTTTATCTTTCTAACAATCTTCTTTTTTAGGTCTTGCCAAGTCTTTTTAATTTGTATTAGACTTCTAATCTATGCTTTTATACTTTCTGGCATGTGCATATGCACTACTAGACACAAAGTATCATCATCATACTTTTTTATTTTTCTATAGTCTTCAAAATTAAAAAAATTCTTTATATCATTAATTTCAACACTATGATATATATGTATAGTTTGATCTTTACTGCTTATTGTTATAATTTTTTTTAATTTTACTAACATCTATTTTTTTATACCACTACTCTTATATTTTTGTCTTTACTCATAATAGCACTAACTATATACCTAACAACCTTGTTTATACAACCTTTTGTCTCTTGAAGAACATGTTGTTATGTTTGCTAAATACAATTCTGAGTAGGTATAAACAGTTTTACTTATATCATTATGTTGTGTTATCTTTTGTATTACTAATCAATATCCTTTTTCTTTGTTATACTTTACCAATTATATTTATTATAACTTTACTAATTTTTTTGTTGTAGCTATATCAATACTTTCATTATGGCTTTATCAATATGTTTATTGTAGCTTTGCCAATATGTTCATTTGGCTTTGCTAATATATTCATTACAAGATGATAGCTTGGCTAGGTTCTTTTCATGTTGTAAAGTCAATTAATATTGTTTTAATACTAAACTTTTACTTAAGTATTAAGTCTTTTTGTATAGAAATTTATTTACAGGATCACTTTTATTAGTATCTTAAAGTCCTTTTTGATCTTTATACTTCTTCATTACCAACCTACTCTCTCAAATTCCATTGTAATTATGTTACTATTTTAGATAAATTTATTCAAGTACTAGTAAAAAAGTGAAAGTTCAATTTACAGAATCGAATCTCTTTATTTATTTAATTTGTCAGATAGAATTATATTATTAATCATTGCTAATTAGTTATTTTTAACTTTTTATTATAGTTTGTTTATATATTATTATACTTCTATTACACAACCTTATTACTAATTATAATATAAAGCCTATTTTCATTAATTTAATTACTAAACCTTATATGTATTCAATTTGAATCTGACAAATATACAGAATATTTTATAGATATATAATAGTTTTAGTTATTGTTTAAGTTAATGTAATATAAATTAAATTATATGTTAAAATGATAGTTGACAGCATTAAAAAAAATATAAAAAGATTATAATAAGATAAGTTTATCAATTAATAATAAATTATTAAATGTGGTAGATATTTATTATATATGTTAATTATATAATTTATAAGAATACTTGAAGAAGCTTATAAGTAAACTTATTCCTTAATAAAAAAATACTATTTTGTGAAAATACAGAATATATTAATTTGAATTTTTAGATATTTAAGTATTTTGCATAGTATGAGAGTTTAAAATTAGGTATTTTATCATCTAATGTTTGAATTTTCTTCTATTACTATAACATACTGCAGTTATTACTGTTTAATTATATTGATATACTCTCTAATTACATAAAAAATTATGAGTTTGTTTATTAACACAAAATAATTCTTATAACTTAAATGTATATACCATCTATATGCATAAAAAAGCACTTGACAAATAGTATATAATTAGACAGTATTAACTGTATTCTCTTTATTTTGGTATAAATATTATATAGTAAGTTACTTATTTTATTTATTATAAAGTATGACTTACTTTAATAAAATATCTTGGATTTACGATTATTCTGTGATAACAGAAGAGAATATATCTAATCCAAAATAAATTTTAAATATAGTATAATTAATTAAAATTAAAATTATTTATATTAGTTTTAATTAATCATACTATATATAGATTTATTTTGAATTAAGTATTTTTCTTTTTATTTTTTATATGTATTAATTTATAATTAATTGCATAAGTAATTTTTAACTATAAAGTTTAATAAGTTTTATATTTAATATATAAGTGTTCTTATTACTAATATTTAATTGTTTCTTAGTCATTAAAGTATAGATTCTATAAAATTACCAAGACTGACAAAAAGAATGATTTTATTAAAAAGATTTTTAGAATCTGAAGGTGAGTTACTTTATTTTCAAAGATGCATTTGATCTTTATTAAGATATCTGGCAAGCTTATAAGATAAGATTTTTTAGCTTACTAAATAGCATTAAGAGTTGTGCCTTTATTTAATGAGCTAAAAAAAAAAGCTCACCTCACCAGCTAGTAAACTATCCTAGTAAAGATAGGTATATATGAGATTTTTAATATTTTTTGTCTCTTATTCAATTGTTATTTAGCATAAAAACATATAAAGATTTTATTTCTTCTGTAATTAAGTATTCTAAGCAAATTTACCTAATATAACTATTTAGTTTTTTTATTTATAACATAGAACACTTCAAATTTCTAAAAGACTGTTATTCTAACAGGTCAAAATTTAAAAACTGATGAATTGCAAGCTCACTTAACTCATGCAATTACCAAATTGCTATCTTTAGTAACAGTTTAGAATAAAGTAAGTGAGTTGACAAAACCAGATTGAAAATCAGATTTGCAAAAAAAAGAGTAATCTTTTTTCTTTATTTATTACAAATATTTAAATACTTAGATCAATTTAACTTATAAACATCATAATTACTGATCTGATTAACTAATTGTAACTATTACTTTATAATTCTCTTACTAATATAGCTAACATACTAAAAAACTTATATTACTACAAAATTACTTATATAAATATAATTGGCATATCATATGCCTGATTATAAGCTAATTTAAGACTAAAGCTGCCTTGATACTATTGTATTAAGCAGCTTTATGGTCTAAAAATAAGATTATCTAACTGATATTATTATAATATCTGACATTAATATGATATCTAGATTGATTAAATATTTAGCTAATTACTAATTAGAATTTGTTTATATATATATATCTTTTTTGCCATTGGTATCTTTTGCTTACATACTAAAAAATTTTTTTTAAGTTACTCTTTTTAAAAATAAATATAACATGCATAATAATAATGATATTTGGAAGTGATTAATGTAATTATTGCAATTAAGCCTTGCAAAATTATATAGAAGTTCACTATTTTGATTAGCTAATAACAACAGTCAAAAATTTAGACAAAATTACTCAAAATTTTGCTAATGCAATTATAGTCGCCTATTAAGTAAAATTAAGGTAAGAAATTACTATGATTTTATATAATTTTAGTAATTTTATATAGGTTTGTATAAGTTTCTAAAATTAAAATTACATGTAATTTGATAATATGCACATTGATTTGATTAGTAAACTTCATGCAAAATTTATTGAAGTTCAATAATAACAGCCAAATTTTTTATAGTGCTAGCACTATATATCATACATGTGAAATTTACATGTTATTAAAATTAAGTTAAATTATATATATTGTATAAGTTTGTAAAATGTAAATTTCAATCCTAAGTGAATTATGTTCCTGAACTAATTTTATAATTACATAGGTCCAAACTATAAATTTTCCTTTTTCGCAATTAAAAACTAAAAAAAAATTTAATTCTAATTAAAATTATGTATAATGCAACCAGAAGTTTGTTAATCACAGCTATTGGCCAATTAAAATCAGATTCCACACAGGATTTTTGGATTTACCCATCTCTACATCCTAATCTTTATACATTTAATCATATATTTTTTATATCTATCTTATATTCAATATTAATCATTTCAATATTTGTAACTTTTCTATTGATGTATATGCTATATTTGACAAATTTCAGGTTAATATTATTTACTTAATAATAATTATGACACATGTAAATTTAATAACAAATTAGGAAAAATAAAGCCACATAGTAAATTAAGGAAAAATTGATCCAGATATAGGCGAAGCCCCATGCGCAATTTCTAATTATACATATTGATACTGTATATATAAATACAGACTTACGCAAACTTATGACATTACTTAGCCACGTCCTATATAAAAACCAGATTATAGATCCGTAACTAGAAATGCATCTATAATAAATATAGAAACAAGTAATCATATACATGTAAAAGGAAATACCAAATTAAAAGCATGTATTTGCACAGAAACATTTGAGTTAGCACTTAACTATACACTCCGTTCTTGGTATAAGAAAAAAAAATAAATGCGCTAAATAGTGTATAACAACCGTAAATGATGAATAGTAAATAGGTATAACGACAAGCCCCATATTAACGCAAAAATAAATTAAGCAATAGTCAAACTGGATAGATCAACGAAAGGGAAAATAGTGCTAATATTAAATAGAAAAAAAAACTATGCTATGAGGCGCAATACATAATTGACAATTCCAATGAAACCACGGCTATAATCTGATGTACATATAACATGTAAAAGCCACACAATAAATCGAATGATAACAATGAATATTATTGCACGGGAAATTTAGGTAACGATCATCATCACAAATGCATGCACACATTACACACAAAGTCACAAGGTAGGAACATCCAATCATATGCCCAGAATTGCGAACTCCACTAAACTTGCCATAAAACCATACACTCCGTATTTCATACTCCGTTCCTGGTAAAATAAAACAATTTAAATTAGTATATAAAAAAAAAAAAAAATTATTAATTGAATACATACCAAAATTATCAGCTTAATTTGAGCAGAATCAGGTTAAGACAAATCTAAGGAAATATTTAAATAAATAAATATATAATTTTTAATATATACATATTAGTTAAAAAAATAAACACCTCTAAACGCTTTTGAAATTAATTTAGTACTAATAATTTTACTAGTATATATTTCGTCAGAATGCTCTGTTACGGATGATGTTTTAACAATTTTATCAGCATCTAAGAATTGCTTTTTAAATTCATCTGTGTCATCTGAATTTTCCATAATATCATTCCAATTACGAAATGTATTATAAACATCCTCAGCAGTAGGCCGCTTTTCTGGATCAGCATCCATACATTGCTTTGCCAATTCAACATAGCAGCTGGGAGTTTCGGGTGCAATTTCTGGACGCAACCCTCTGCAAATCTTAACTGCAAGCCTATGATCAAATTTATGACCATCAAAAGGTCTTTTTCCAGTTGACATTTCTGCCATAATAACACCGAAGCCATAGATATCTGATTTTTGTGTAAGCTGTTTCTCATCTAACAAAACCTCCGGAGCAACGTAGGGCATGACACCATAGACATCGCCTTCTGAAACAAACTCATCTTTCTTTCTCGACAATCCTAGATCTGCAATATATGAACGCTTGTCTTGCAAAATATTACCACTATGAAAATCAGCATGGATATATCCCGCAAGGTGAATACTATATAAATCATCTGAAATATTTTGAAGTATTTGCAATTTACTTTGCCATGTAAGCATACTAAAATTCTTTTTTAAATACTTATAAAGGCTTCCATCATTAGCATACTGGAATACCATAAAGTATTCGTTTGTTTCTGTATTTTGAGTTATTCCATATATTGCGAGCTTACTATAATTTAATTTACATGTCATAAGACTTTTAAACTTAAGGTTTAAATAATGAATTAATTCAATAATTTATTAGATAAAATATAAAAGCAATAAAAAAAATCATTAACTTACTTCTTTTAAAAAATCATTTGAACTGGGCAACGTTTTGAGTGCAACGATGCTTGATGGTTCACGCGCTCTTACATAATCATGATTACTTTCATCAATTTTTCGTATACCATCTACCCAGATTGCTGAAAATACAGAGCCAAATCCTCCCTGGCCAATTTTTTTAACATCAGATAATTGATTGAATGGAATCCAATCAATTACATCCTCATATTCGGAGGTTCTAAGTAGAAATTCTCTGACGCAATCATAAATATCGTAGTTTATACTTTTCCATTCTCGAATAGCAATGTCGGGATCACATGACAGACACCATGCTTTACTCGTATTATCTTCATTACAATTCGCACAATTTCCATATTTAGGATCGCTTTATAGTATGTAATGTATAGTATTTTAATTTATCTTCCATGTTATTTTAAACTTTATATCAAAATAAATAGTTTTTATACTTACCGACTAAATTAATAAGAATGAAATGATTTGAAAAATATTAGATAATGGTAAATAAGCATTTATGTTCTTGATTTGTGATCTTTGTTTTTAATTCCACTCATTAATAAAAGTTCTTTATACTTACCCACTAATTTGATTTAAATAATTAATATGAATGAAATATTAGATAATAGTAAATAAGTATTTATGTTTTTGATTTGTGTTGTTCTTGTTTTTAATTCCATTTATTAATAAATGTTCATTATACTCACGTGCTAAATTAATATGAATGAAAGAATAATTAATACGAATGAAATAATAGGTAATGGTAAATAAGTATTTGTGTTCTTATTTGTGTTCTTGTTTTTAATTCCATTTATTAATAAATGTTCTTTATACTCACAGTCTAAATTAATATGAACAAGTGATTAATACGAATGAAAGTTTATGTAATGGTAAATAAGTATTTATGTTCTTGATTTGTGTTTTTGCTTTAATTCCATTCATTAAAATGTTCTTTATACTCACGGGCTAAATTAATATGAATGAATAATTAATACGAATGAAATATTAGATAATGGTAAATAAGTATTTATGTTCTTGATTTGTGTTCTTGTTTTTAATTCCATTCATTAATAAATGTTCTTTATACCCACCCACTAAATTAATATGAATTATCAATACGAATGAAATATTAGGTAATAGTAAATAAGAATATTTATGTTCTTGATTTGTAGTCTTGTTTTTAATTCCATTCATTAATAAATGTTCTTAATACTCACTCACTAAATTAAAATGAATGATGTATGAATGATTAATGGTAAATAAGCATTTATGTTTTTTATTTGTGTTTTTGTTTTTAATTCCATTTATTAATAAATGTTTTTTATACTCACCGACTAAATTAACATGAAATATTAGTAATGGTAAATAAGTATATATGCTCTTGATTTGTGATCTTGTTTTTAACTCCATTCATTAATTAATAAATGTCCTTTATACTCACTTACTAAATTAGTATGAATTAAGTACGAATGATTAATACGAATGAAATATTAGGTAATAGTAAATAAGTATTTATGTTCTTGATTTGTGATCTTGCTTTTAATTCCAATCATTAATAAATGTTTTATACTCACTCACTAAATTAATATGAATGATGTACGAATAATTAATGCATTTATGTTCTTGATTTATGATCTTGTTTTTAATTCTATTCATAAATAAATGTTCTTTATACTCACTCACTAAATTAATATGAATTATATGAATGATTAATACGAATGAAATATTAGATAAGTATTTATGTTTCTGATTTGTGATCTTGTTTTTAATTCCATTCATTAATAAATGTTCTTATACTCACTCACTAAATTAATATGAATGATGTATGAATGATTAAGATGAATGAAATAGTAGGTAATAATAAGTATTTATGTTCTTGAACTGTGATCTTGTTTTTAATTCTATTCATTAATAAATGTTTTTTATACTTACTTGCTAAATTAATATGGATAAATGAATGATTAATACGAATAAAATATTAGGTAATGGTAAATAAGATTTATGTTCTTGATTTGTAATCTCATTTTAATTCCATTCATTAATAAATGTTCTTTATACTCACAAACTAAATTAATATGAATGATTAATGCGAATGGAATATTAGGTAATGGTAAATAAGTATTTATGTTCTTAATTTGTGATCTTGTTTTTAATTCCATTCATTAATAAATGTTCTTTATACTTACCGACTAAATTAATACGAATGAATAAATGAATGAATCATTAATACGAATAATATTTTAGGTAATAGTAAATAAGTATTTATGTTCTTGTTTTCAATTCCGATCATTAATAATACTCACCCACTAAATTAATAAATGAATAATTAATACGAATGAAATATGAGTTAATAGTAATAAGTATTTATATTTTTGATTTGTAATCTCGTTTTTAATTCTATTCATTGATAAATGTTCTTTATACTTACATACTAAATTAATATGAAATATTAGATAATGGTAAATAAGCATATATGCTCTTGATTTGTGATTTTGTTTTCAATTCCATTCACTAATTAATAAATGTTCTTTATACTCACTCACTAAATTAATATGAATAATGTATGAATGATTAATACGAATGAAATATTAGATAATAGTAAATAAGTATTTATGTTCTTTATTTGTGATCTTGTTTTTAATTCCATTCATTAATAAATGTTCTTTATACTCACGTGCTAATTAATATAAATGAATGAATGATTAATACGAATGAAATATTAGGTAATGATAAATAAGTGTTTATGTTCTTGATTTGTGTTCTTGTTTCTAATCCCATTCATTGATAAATGTTCTTTATACTCACGTGCTAAATGAATGAATGATTAATACGAATGAAGTATTAGGTAATAGTAAATAAGTATTTATGTTTTTGATTTGTAACCTTGTTTTTAATTCCAATTATTAATAAATGTTCTTTATACTCACGAGCTAAATTAATATGAATAAATGAATTACGAATGAAATATTAGGCAATGGTAAATAACTATTTATGTTCTTGAATTGTGTTCTTGTTTTTAATTCCATTCATTAATAAATGTTCTTTATACTCACGTGCTAAATTAATAAAAATAATTAATATGAATGAAATATTAGGTAATGGTAAATAAGTATTTATGCTCTTGATTTATGTTCCTGTTTTTAAGTCTATTCATAAATAAATGTTCATTATACTCACCAACTAAATTAATATAAATAAATAATTAATACAATGAAAAATATTAGGGAATAGTAATAAGTATTTATGTTCTTGATTTGTGATCTTGTTTTTAATTCTATTCATTAATAAATGTTCTTTATACTCACTCTCTAAATAATTAATACGAATGAAAATTAGTGAATGGTAATTAGTTTTTATGTTCTTGATTTATGATCTTTTTTAAATTTCAATCATTAATAAATGTTCTTTGTACTCACTGACTAAATTAATATAAATGATTAATACGAATGAAATATTAGGTAATAGCAAATAAGTATTTATGTTCTTGATTTTAATTCCAATCATTAATAAATGTTCTTTATACTTACTTACTAAATTAAAATGAAAGAATAAATGATTAATACGAATGAAATATCAGGTAATAGTAAACAAGTATTTATGTTTTTGATTTGTGATCTTGTTTTTAACCAATTATTAATAAATGTTTTTTATACTCACGTGCTAAATTAATATGAATGACGAATAAAATATTAGTTAATGGTAAATAAGTATTTATGTTCTTGATTTGTGCTCTTGTTTTTAATCCCATACATCAATAAATGCTTTTTATACTTACGTGCTAAATTAATATGAATGAATGAATGATTAATATGAATGAAATATTAGGTTCTTGATTTGTAATCTTGTTTTTAATTCCATTTATTAATGAATGTGCTTTATACTCACATACTAAATTAACATGAATGAATGATTAATATGAATAAAATATTAGGTAATAGAAAATAAGTATTTAAGTTCTTGATTTGTGATCTTGATTTTAATTCTAGTTATTAATAAAACTGAACCAACAAAACAACTACTTCCACTTATACCAAATAATATTGAAGATATCAACTCAGCATTATTGAAATGTTCTTTATACTCACGAACTAAATTAATATTAATGAATGATTAGATAATAGTGAATAAGTATTTATGTTCTTGATTTGTTTTTTATACTTACTCACTAAATTAATATGAATAAATGATTAATACGAATGAAATATTAGGTAACGATGAGTATTTATGTTCTTGATTTGTGTTCTTGTATTTAATTTCATTCAATAAATGTTTTTTATACTCACAGACTAAATTAATATGAATGAATTATTAATACGAATGAAATATTAGATAATGATAAATAAGTTTTATGTTCTTGATTTGTAATCTTGTTTTAATTCCATTCATTAATAAATGTTCTTTATACTCACAAACTAAATTAATATGAATGATTAATACGAATGAAATATTATATTAGATAATAGTAAATAAGTATTTATGTTCCTGATTTGTGTTCTTGTTTTTAATTCCATTCATACTTACAGACTAAGTTAATATGAATGAATGATTAATACGAATCAAATATTAGATGATGGTAAATAAGTATTTATGTTCTTGATTTGTGATCTTGTTTTTAATTCCATTCATTAATAAATTTTCTTTATACTTACCGACTAAATTAATATGAATTAATGATTAATACGAATAATATATTAGGTAATAGTAAATAAATATTTATGTTCTTGATTTGTGTTTCTGTTTTTAATTCCATTCATTAATAAATGTTCTTTATACTCACCCACTAAATTAACATGAATGAATGAATAAATTATATTCTTGTGATTTTGTTTTTAATTCCATTCATTAATAAATGTTCTTTATACTCACATACTAAATTAATATGAATTAATAAATGGTTAATACGAATAATATATATTAGGTAATAGCAAATAAGTATTTATATTCTTGATTTTAATTCCATTCATTAATAAATGTTCTTTATACTCACAGACTAAATTCATATAAAATATTAGGTAATAAATGGTAAATAAGTATTTATGTTTCTGATCTGTAATCTTGTTTTTAATTCCATTTATTAATAAATGTTCTTTATACTCACTTACTAAATAAATATGAATGATTAAGATAAATAAAATATTAGGTAATAATAAATAAGTATTTATGTTCTTGATTTGTGTTCTTGCTTTTAACTCCATTCATTAATAAACGTTCCTTATACTTACATACTAAATTAATATAAATATTAGATAATGGTAAATAAGTATTTATGTTCTTGATTTGTGACCTTGATTTTAATTCCATCCATTAATAAATGTTCTTTATACTCACGAACTAAATTAATATGAATGATTAATACGAATTAAATATTATTGTGATCTTGTTTTTAATTCCATTCATTAATAAATGTTCTTTATACTTACGCACTAAATTAATATGAATAAATGATTAATACGAATGAAATATTAGGTAATAGTAATTAAGTATTTATGTCCTTGTTTTTAAATATTCTTTATACTTACAGACTAAATTAATACGAATGAATGATTAATACAAATGAAATATTAGGTTCTTTATTTGTAATCTTGTTTTTAATTTCATATATTAATAAATGTTCTTTATACTCACATACTAAATTAATATGAATGAATGTGATTAATATTAGATAATAGTAAATAAGTATTTATGTTCTTTTGTGTATTCTTGTTTTTAATTCCAATCGTGAATAAATGTTCTTTATACTCACCCACTAATTTGATATAAATAGTTAATATGAATGAAATATTAGATAATGGTAAATAAGTATTTATGTTCTTGATTTGTGATCTTGTTTTTAATTCCATTTATTCATAAATGTTTCTTATACTTACCCACTAAATTAATATGAATGTATGAATGATTAATACGAATGAAATAGTAAATAAGAATTTATTTCTTGATTTGTGTTCTTGTTTTTAATTCCATTCATTAATATATGTTCTTTATACTCACTCACTAAATTAATATGAATAATTAATACGAATAAAATATTAGATAATCATAATTATTTTCTTGATTTGTGTTCTTGTTTATTATTCCAATCATTAATAAATGTTCATTATACTCACGTGCTAAATTAATATGAATGAATTAATGATTAATACGAATGAAATATTAAGTAGTTATGTTCTTGATTTATGTTCTTGTTTTTAATTCAATCATTAATAAATGTTCTTTATACTCACTCACTAAATTAATATGAATGAAATATTAGGTAAATAGTTATGTTCTTGATTTGTGTTCTTGTTTATAATTCCATTCATTAATAACCATTCTTTATACTTACGTGCTAAATTTATATGAATAGTAAATAAGTATTTTATCTTGATTTGTGATCTTGTTTTTAAATCCATTCATTAATAAATGTTCTTTATACTCACATACTAAGTTAATACGAATGAATGATTAATACGAAAAAAATATTAGGTAATGGTAAATAAGTATTTATGTTCTTGATTTGTGTTATTGTTTTTAATTCTATTAATTAATAAATGTTTATACTTACAAACTAAATTAATATGAATGAATGAATATTAATGCAATTAAATATTAAGTAATGGTAAATAAGTATTTATGCTCTTGATTTTTGTTCTTATTTTAATATCATTTATTAATAAATGTTTATACTTACCGACTTTAATATAAATGAATGAATCAATATGAATGAAATATTAGGTAATAGTAAATAAGTATTTATGTTCCTGATTTGTGTTCTTGTTTTTTATTCCGTTCATTAATAAGTGTTCTTTATACTCACCCACTAAATTAATATGAATTAATGTATGAATAATTAATACAAATAAAATATTAGATAATGGTAAATAAGTATTTATGTTCTTGATTCGTGATCTTGTTTTTAATTTCATTCATTAATAAATGTTCTTTATACTTACATACTAAATTAATTTGAAATATTAGGTAATGGTAAATAAGTATTTATGCTCTTGGTTTGTGATCTTGTTTTTAATTCCAATCATTAATAAATGTTTTTTATACTCACGAACTAAATTAATATGAATGAGTGATTAATACGAATGAAATATTAGGTAATGGTAAATAAGTATTCATGCTCTTGATTTGTGATTTATTTTTAATTCCAACTATTAATAAATGTTCTTTATACTTACCCACTAAATTAATATGAATGAATGATTAAAAAGAATGAGTATTTATGTTCTTTATTTGTTTTTTTGTTTTTAATTCCATTCATTAATAAAGGTTTTTTATACTCACATACTAAATTAATATTAATGAATGATTAATACGAATGAAATATTAGGTATACTAAATAAGTATTTATTTTCTTGATTTGTGATCTGGTTTTTAATTCCACCCATTAATAAATGTTTTTTATACTCACTTACTAAGTTTATATAAATGAATGAATAATTAATACGAATGTTCTTGATTTGTGATCTTGTTTTTAATTCCATTCATTAATAAATGTTTTTATACTCACGTGCTAAATTAATATGAATGAATGAATAATTAATACGAATGAAATGTTAGATAATAGTAAATGGCATTTATGTTCTTGATTTGGGTTCTTGTTTTATTAATAAATGTTCTTTATACTCACCCACTAAATTAATATGAATGAATGATTAAGACGAATTAGTATTTATGTTCTTGATTTGTTTTCTTGTTTTTAATTCCGTTCATTAATAAAATTTTTTTATACTCACATACTAAATTAATATGAATGAATGATTAATACGAATGAAATATTAGGTGATAGTAAATAAGTACTATTTATTTCTCGCGCAGGCGGGAATAATAGGTAAATCCCCAATCAGTCGGAGGCCCTTCGGGCGCCGGTTGATTGAGAGTTACCGGTTTATTCCCCGTAGTGGAAATAATGGTGTTATTCTTCGTTTTATATGACGTCATGACGGCGTTTTCGACTCAAATATTTTTAGTCAGTACGACAAAAAAATGGCTATAAATAGAGAATTGAGAACCTAATTTTTGCTTTAATAACAATCATATTAAAGGAATTTAAAAAACTTCGTCTTTAATTATAATGATACTATTCTGATGACTAAGAGAATTACTAAAGTTCTTTGCTCTAAATAACTATCATGTTCTATCAAGAATGTTAAGATCTTAATTTAAATGATACTATTGTAACTGATAATGGATTTTAAAACTTTCGCCAAGGATAAAACAATTATGCAAACTAAAAGACTTATCTTGAAAACTTATAATATCAAAATTTAAAGTATACCTAGGGAAATAACAAGAAATTACGGGGAATAACAACTATTACTTTAAAATTGGTTGCTTTACTGATTAAAGTAGTGATTATAAGTCGAAAAACCACGTAATGCGATCATATAGAACGTGGAATAAGTATTTATGTTCTTGATTTGTGATCTTGATTTTAAGTCTATTCATTAATAAATGTTCTTTATACTCACTTACTAAATTAATATGTATGAATGAGTGATTAATACGAATAAAATATTAGGTAATAGTAGATAAGATTTCATGTTTTTGATTTATAATCTTATTTTTAATTCCAATCATTAATAAATGTTTTTTATACTCACTCACTAAATTAATATAAATGAATGATTAATACGAATGAAATATTAGATAATGGTAAATAAGTATTTATGTTCTTGATTTGTGATCTTGTTTTTAATTCCATTTATTAATAAATTTTCTTTGTATTTACCGACTAAATTAATATGAATAAATGATTAATACGAATGAAATATTAAGTAATGGTAAATAAGTATTTATGTTCTTGATTAGTATTGCTTGCTGCAAATATGAATGCAACTTTTTAATAGTGCAACTTATTGTGCAATAAAATGTGACATCGATAATCTAATATATATGACTTATCTTGTAATAATTATATTAAGTTGCGACTTTGCAGCAGGCAACATTATTCTTAATTTGTGTTCTTGTTTTTAATTTCAATCATTAATGAATGTTCTTTATACTCACGTGCTAAATTAATATGAATTAATGTATGATTAATACGAATGAAATATTAAGTTCTTGATTTGTGTTGTTTTTAATTCCATACATTAATAAATATTCTTTATACTCACATACTAAGTTAATATGAATGAATGTGATTAATACACGAATGTAATATTAGGTAATGATAAATAAGTATTTATGTTCTTGATTTATGCTCTTGTTTTTAATTATATTTATTAATAAATGTTCTTTATACTCACCCACTAAATTAATATAAATGAAAGATTAATACGAATGGAATGTTAGGTAATGGTAATTAAGTATTTATGATCTTGATTTGTGATCTTGTTTTTAAATCCATTCATTAATAACGATAAATATTCTTTATACTCACAAACTAAATTAATATGAATGAATGATTAATACGAATGAAATATTAGTTAGTAGTAAATAAATATTTAGGTTCTTGATTTGTGGTCTTGTTTTTAATTCCAATCATTAATAAACGTTATTTATACTCACGAGCTAAATTAATATGAATGAATGATTAGTACGAATGAAATATTAGGTAATAGCAATTAAGCATTTATGTTCTTGATTTGTGTTCTTGTTTTTATTTCCATTCATTAATAAATGTTCTTTATACTTACGTGCTAATTTAATTTGATGAATGAATGATTATGAATGAAATATTAGGCAATAGTAATAAGTATTTATGTTCTTGATTTGTGTTCTTGTTTTTAATTCCGTTCATTAATAAATGTTCTTTATACTCACTTACTAAATTAATATGAATAAATGATTAATACGAATGAAATATTAGGTAATACTAAATAAGTATTTATGTTCTTGATTTGTGATCTTGCTTTTAATTCAATCCATTAAGAAATGTTCTTTATACTCACTCACTAAATTAGTATGTATGAATGATTAATACGAATAAAATATTAGAGATGGTAAATAAGTATTTATGTTCTTGACTTGTGCTCTTGTTTTTAACTCCATTCGTTAATAAACTTTTTTTATACTTACGACCTAAATTAATATGAATAATCAATACGAATAAAATAGTAGATAATGGTAAATAAGTGTTTATGTTCTTGATTTGTGTTCTTGTTTTTAATTCCATTCATCAATAAATGTTTTTTGTACTTACCAACTAAATTAATATGAATAATCAATACGAATGAAATATTAGGCAAAGGCAAATAAGTATTTATGTTCTTGATTTATGTTCTTGTTTTTAATTCATTCATTAGTAAATGTGCTTTATATTTACCGACTAAATTAATATGAATAATACGAATGAAATAGTAGGTAATAGTAAATAAATATTTAGGTTTTTGATTCGTGTTCTTTTTTTTAATTCCATCCATTAATAAATGTTCTTTATACTTACTGACTAAAATTAATATGAATGATGAATGAATGATCAATACGAATTAAATATTAAATAATGGTAAATAAGTATTTGTGTTCTTTTAATTCCATCCATTAATAAATCTTCTTTATACTCACCGACTAAATTAATATAAATGATGAATAAATGATTAATACGAATGAAATATTATATAATGGTAAATAAGTATTTATGTTCTTGATTTGTGATCTTGTTCTAATAAATGTTCTTTATACCTACGTGCTAAATTAATTGAAAAAAATGAATAATTAATACGAATGAAATATTAGATAATAGTAATACCGTATAGTTCAGAAATTAAGAACCCCTTTTTTGCATGCAGTGCAGACCAAACTTGTTATAATGCAGGCCAAATTGTACATAGTGCGAGCCAGGGGTGCTTATTTTCGGGAGGTGCTTAATTTCGGGACTATACGGTAAGTATTTATGTTCTTGATTCGTGTTCTTGTTTTTAATTCCATTTGTTAATAAATGTTCTTTATACTCACGTGCTGAATTAATGTGAATGAATGATTAATACGAATAATATTAGATAATGTGATCTTGTTTTTAATTCCAATCATTAATAAATCTTCTTTATACTTACATGCTAAATTAATATGAATGCATGTATGATTAATACGAATGAAATATTAAGTAAAAGTAAGTATTTATGTTCTTGATTTGTGATCTTGTTTTTAATTCCATTCATTAATAAATGTTCTTTATACTCACCCACTAAATTAATATGAATGATTAATACGAATGAAATATTAAGTAATGGTAAATAATTCTTTATGTTCTTGATTTGTGTTCCTGTTTTAAATTCCATTCATTAATAAATGTTCTTTATACTCACAAACTAAATTAATATGAATGAACGATTAATACGAATGAAATATTAGGTAATGGTAATAAGTATTTATATTTTTGATTTGTGATCTTGTTTTTTTAATTCCGTTCATTAATAAATGTTCTTTATACTCACTGACTAAATTAATATGAATGAATGATTAATACGAATGAAATATTAGGTAATGGCAAATAAGCATTTATGTTCTTATACTTACGGGCTAAATTAACACAAACAATTAATATTTATAAACTTAATTAACGTAAAGTAATAGATTTTTATACTTACTCCCTGATAAATATAATTGAATTGTTAAATTGTGTGAAAATATTCTCAAATTTTAAAATATTAAAAATTAGCATACTTTTCAATCCATTCCTTATATTTATTATAATCATCTTTGACACCAATTCCGTAATAGTAACAAATGGCAGTTTTTCGGATCCCCATGGAATTACCCACCTCAGCTGACTTCAAATAATGCTTAAATGCTCTCTCCTTATCGATTTCAACCCCAATTCCTAAATAGTAACAATAACCAACTTGGTATATTCCGTTAGGATTATTAAGGTCTGCGGATTTTTGATAATAAACGAATGCGTTGTTTTCATTCTTTTCAACACCAATTCCATGTTCATAACAATAACCGAGTCTGTATATTCCTTCTGGATCATTCATATCGGCCGATTTTTTATACCAAATAAATGCTCGGTGATCATTTTTTTCAATCCCAATTCCTTGATGATAACAAATACCAACTTGAACCATTCCGTCTGCACGTCCCATTTTATCTGACAAAATGACAAGTTTAGAGAATCCTTTCGAATTACCCGTCTTTGCTGAATTCTTGTAAAACTCAAATGCTTTATTCTGATTGATTTCAACCCCAATCCCTTGATGATAACAATTACCGACTTGAAACATCCCAGTAGCATTTTCCTTATCGGCAGATTTTTGATACCAAGTAAATGCCTTATGCTCATCTTTTTCAACCCCAATCCCTTGAAGATAGCAATTACCGACTTGAAGCATTCCATAAGAATTATTCATATTTGCTGATTCTTGATAATAGTTGAATGCCTTATGCTCATCTTTTTCAACGTCGATTCCATGTTCATAGCAATAACCAAGCATGAATTTTCCATTAGGTTCTCCATTTTCTGCTGATTTTTGGCATTTTGCCAAACTTAATTCGCCAAATCTGCTAGTGAGTTCGTTAATTTCATCTGATGACTGTTTAGTTGACATTTTAGATGTAAAAAATTAAAAAAAAAATTTGCCGAGTAAAAATCCGTTGTAACTATTTATCAATACGCAACATTTAATCATATTGGTAATAGTATATTATAAATTGTTAAATTGTCAAATTGTTTACGTTATTGATATGTCATAAAAATTCTTCTTGCATACCTGTCATAAATAAATATATATCGATATGGAGGTTTGGCTTGCATTTGCATGCCTTCAAGGTCTTTCTTGTTTTCATCCAATTCCATATTCATAACAATAACCAACTCTATATATTCTTTCTAGATTAGAGTTGGTGAAACTGGTGAACTCTCGGTGAATGGGGATGAAACTGGTGAAATATAATATAACAGTCGATCAGAGTTTCACTAGCAATTCTATCCTGAATTATTCATATCTCCCGATACTAGTCGTTTTTTTCGTAAACTTTTTATTTCCTATTATGACGTGTAAAAAAAATAAGAAAAAAAATTGATAATATACACCTTTTCAGTATACTTCTTTGTTACAACATGACTAACAATCATATTGGTAATGGTAATAATATATCCTAAATTGTCAATTTGTTGGCGTTGTTAATATATCCTAAAAATTCTTCTTGCATACCTGTCACAAATAAATATATATGGAGGTTTGGCATGCATTTGCATGCCTTCAAAGTCTTTTTTTGTTTTCATCTAATTCCATATTCATGATAATAACCGACTCTGTAATAGGTTGCTTAGTGAAACTCTTAGTGAATGGTGCTGAAACTGGTGAAATATAAAATAACAGTCGATCAGATTTTAGATATCACCAATTTCACTAGCAACTCTATCCCGGATTATTCATATCTTCCGATACTAGTCGCTTTTTTCGTAAACTTTTACTTTCTATTATGACATGTAAAAAAAAAAAAATAAGAAAAAAATTTAATATATACCGTTACAGTATGTATAGATTATTATATCGTTATTATTAGAATCAATGGTTGCATTGCATCAAAAATGGCCAGGTACGTGTCATGTTGGTATTCCAGAAATGGAAATTTATTATGCACTTCTTTTTTGTACTATGGGATCGGTAAACCTTGTCAGTGTCAAATTTCAAAATCATATTGACCCTTGTCAATGTCGAACGAGCCAGTGAAGATCTGAGCCAACAATGCAAAGAAAATACATAGAATATTACGGGGTAAATCGACAGGATTTAATTAAACAATAAAATCATATCATAATGCACTCGCCAGAGGCGTGATGTTGGTGATTTATATTCATAACGGTAATACTGGTTTTAATATAGGATAGTAATCCTACCTCGCACATAAGTGTCGTAACTAGTGATGGGCAATGCGCGCATGATGCGTATGAAATTATAGAATTATGCGTATGATTTTTATATATATCTTAATGCTAAGAAGCCACCATAATGCTGTAATGCAAGCTGAAACTTTTAATAGATTCCGAAATATTCCGAAACCCATTAGCAATTCCGAAAAACAGCATGATGTTACTATTGTAAATCGGGTGAGAGGGTAACGTTGCACAGTTTAGTTCCAATAGTTAACGTGATACTGGGTATAATTTGCGAAGTGATAGCATATCACGTGATCGAAAAGAGAGGGTGACATAGCGCCTCACCTCCGCGGAAATTCTACGGACAGAGTTTAGGGACAGAATATGGTCACGTGATATACCGGATAGCTCAAATCATGTGACACAACTACAAGAAAATTATTTTGATAATAAAATGCCCTAAACTATATACTTCTGACCACTCATAAATATATAATTTATTTAATAAACATTCAAGATTTATAGTATATAAGAAATTATATCGGAATGTTAAATTGGTATACTGTAAAGCTAATAAAAATCTGTTAGATAAGCACCGTAAAGGTAAAACCTGCAATTGTTCATTAAAAAAAATTACAGGCTTTTTTTTTGCAGCAGCCAAATTATACAATTATTAATTAAATTATTACTTTGAACCTCGATAATTGTACTAATTCTCAATACGATTAGATCAATGTTAAAATTGTCTAAATTGTTTCTTATAATAAATTATGATCAAAATTGTTTCATCCCATAATAAAAATTTGTAAGAATCATAATCAATGCCGAAAACTAAAGATTATTAATTGATAATTCTGAAACCTGCATATAAATGCTTCCCATGTAGAAAGGTGAATATAACCAAAAAGAAAAATAGTATAGTAATCGTAATGCAGTTGCAAAACGTAGCAAATCTTAATAATACTATTCAAGAAAAGCTTATATTCTATTTGTCACATGTGTTTAAGAATTGATGCAAAGGAAAATACTGTTTCTAACATTCAGTAAAGGAAAGTTAATTAACATCTTATCAGTTTTTTCTTTACAGCCAAGCTAATTATAAAAAAAAATAAAATATATTGTTCAAAATCACGCTGTCATAATTTCTTACTAAAAATAAATTCAGTATTAATAAATTAGTGGTAATCGTATATAAAGACAAATCTCATTTTTTAAAAATACTTATTATTTTCATTTGGAATAAACATTTTGTCGAAAAACAAGACTGATCATACTAAGTACTTAAAATTTTAATTAATTCAAATAAAATGATTAAATTTAGTGAAGAAAAAAATTAATAAATAAAATAAACTACCTATAATCATGTTGCCATCACAACCACAAGTTCCAGAAATTGGTAGCAAATTCCAAATAGTAGAAAGTTTCAAGGAAGCTGCTCAACAAGGTGCTAAAGCAGCAGGTTTTGCTTTTAGTATGTTATTGTCAAAAATATCACGCGATGAAAAAGGTGGCCAAGCTCCTTATATTATTTTACAATGTACAATGGGGGGCGAGTATAGAAATAATCATAATATTACTGAAGAAACCAGGAAAAAGATTAAATTTACAAAGCATTAAGGCTGCCCTGTTGCTTTGTATGCTGTTTTGGATGAGAAAGCTAGTGTTTGAATAGTACGATCTTATAAAGATCAGCATTCTCATAAACTCCTCCTTTCGTCACAAGTTCACTGCCTCCCTCAACATCAACAACTTAATACAGAACAAAAGGAGCTAGTTCATATGATTCTCAAAAGTGGAGCGCCAATTTAGTCAGTTGCTGATGCAGTACAATAGAAGCATAGTACTGTGTATACGAAAGATATCGTTAATGAACGTGATAGAATTAGAAATGCTCTGAATGAAGGCTCAAATAATGATACAACTATGTGGCTTTTGCAGATGTTAGAAGAACGCCAGTACATAGTTTGCCATCTATTATCAAAAGATGGTTGTATGAAAAATCTATTTTTTATCTATATTGAAGCTGCGCATTGTGCTGCTATATGTCCGAAGGTGCTAATCGTTGATGCAACTTATAAAACAAATTTGTACAAGCTCCCTTTAATAAATTCTGTTGGTGTTAATAATATTGGCAAAGCAAAATCCCTTGATACATACCAAATCGCAATGGCTTGGTAGAAAACAAAAAGGAATATATCTACGAATGGTTTTTAAATACATTAAAAGAAACAGTCTATGATGCTTTTTTTTGTTTACCGGAAGTATTTGTTTCAGATAAATCCCAAGCTCTTCGAAATGCAGCAAATAAAGTTTTTCCAAATACAAAAAAAATGCTCTGTATCTGGCACATGCTTGCCCAAAACTTATGTACTGCATGCAAAAAGTTTTTTGATTCTGATGATGATTATGAAAAATTATTGCTATCAATTCAAAAAGTTGCTTATGCCGAGGAGATAAGTATAGTTGAAGAAGCATTTGAAAAGATAAAGCAAGCAGCGATGAAGAATAGAGACTTTAATTATATTCAAAATTACTTTGAGGAATGGAAAAAGGATTCAGAATATTGGATGTATGTTTATACAAAACATTATCCTCATATGGGAGTCCAATCACGCAATGAGCAGAAGGAAGCCATAGCAGTTTAAAAAAAGCAATTGAGGTAGCAAGCTGGCTAGATCAGGTATTTTCACATATTAATCATGCCTTTCATCAACATCAACTACAAAAAAATGGAGCTTTAGGTCTGAATATAATTTCAGCTGATCTGTTTTACTTAATAATACAAAATTTGAACAGTTGGTTGGAAAAATTTCTAGATGGGCAATTGATCGAATAAAAAAAGAAATATGTGAGGCTCAAGAAAATTATGATAATACAATTAATAGCATTTGCAACTGTAGCTTAAGACTAAATTTCAAACTACCATGTTGTCACATAATTCCATCAACAGGGCCCATCCCACTTTCAATTATCCACCCCCGCTGGCTTCTAAAACATGATTCTGTACCTTTATTACCTTCATCTTTGTCAACTAATACAGCTTTTAATAAGGCTTTGTATATGCTTGAAGAAAAATATGCAAATTTAAATAATAGTAGGTCTAAAGCTTCATTGTTACATAAAATCGAAGCACTTATTGCTGAAGAAATTGTAATTCCAAAAGCACCAGTACGTACTGAAAATATAAGATGACCAGTTTCCACCAAACAAGATCTTCTTCGTAACAAACTACAAGATAAGGCTGCTAAAAAAAAAGAGAAAAATACATCAAAATTTACAACTGATTTACCAAAATCGCAGCAGCTTTTATATCATGACCAAATACCTACCTATATGTATGAACACATAAAAAAGGTAATTAATGTGGATGGAGATGGTAATTGTAGGTATAGAGCACTAGCTATATGTTTACAAAGAGATAAAAATGAGTGGTCAGAGATTCGAAAGGAATTACAAAAAGAATTAATTAAAAAAAAACAATTCTATTGTATCTTGTTTCTAGTCAATGATGATTATGAGACAATTATAAAAGAGATCTCTTAGGCAAATGGCCCTTGTATATTCAAACATTGGATGAGAATGCCACAGATGGGAGATGTTATAGCAAATGCCTACCAAAAGCCACTGTACTTTTTTTCACTACAAATTAATCTTACCTTTCTTCTACATTACCATCCATTAAATCGAAATAAAGCACTTGCAATAGCTTTCGTTAATAATAATCATTATGTGGCTATTACATTGAAGCCTGGTGCCCCTGTACCACTAATTGTAAATCGATGGACACAGTTTGCTACCTTGACCGCGATAAGATGGAAGCTACTAATTCAAAATCGTATTAATCACTTTCTTACAATAAGTAGTTCATCTAATGAAGTAGATCAAAAAATAATAATAATAAATTAATTCCAATAAATTAATTTTCATATAGATAGACAAATTTGATAATATGCCCCAAGCATTGGTTTAATCGAATAAAGTAACTATTTTTATCTTGCAAGTTTATTGAGCAAAAAAATTAATGCTAAAATGCTAGATTACTAAAAGATCTACAATCTAATTACCATTAAGTTTTATCACATAATTTGAGCTATCTGATATATCATGTGACCATATTCTGTCACGTGACCATATTCTGTCCCTAAACTCTGTCCATAGAATTTCCGTATCACGTGACCATATTTTGTCACATGACCATATTCTGTTCCTAAACTCTGTCTGTAGAATTTCCGCACATTAATAGTAGCTCAACCACAAGATTTTTTCTGATATATGATTTTTAGCCAATTATATCGAAGAATCAGGTGTAACATAAAATCAAAACAATCAAATTAAGCAAAAGATTTTAAAGTAAGAAACATCATCTTAAGGTTAGGATAAGAGATGAAGAAGGGCATAGCTTATACTAAATTTTCATGAAGAATTTTTTTATTAGAATGCAGAAGGCAGTTTCATAGATAAAATTTCGAGTTAATGGCGATTTTTTAAAAAGATGTGATTTTCATGTTACACCTGATCCTTCAATCTAATTGGCTAGAATCATGTGTTAGAAAAATCTTGTGGGTGAGCTACAGAGGTTCTACAGACACGTACCAGTCACATGACTATAACCTAACACTTACCTTAGTTTGGGGTACAAACGACCCTAGTGTTACCCTCAAAAATGGTAGCCAGACAGATCTGCTGGGTACATGTTATTATGTGATTCGGATTTGATTATTGGCAATTTTGATTACAAATCAAAAAAATTTTGTGTACTTGTAAAATTCATTATTATTATACAACAGCGAATAAAAATTTTTTTCTTCTACCATTGTTACTGCTGTGCTGTTATTGCTTAAAATTTTAATAGATTTTGTTTATAGTTTTATACTACTTTATATTGAATTCCTTTTCTTTGATTATTAGCACATTAAATCAACAAATTTTTTTTTTATAACGATAAGTTCTTTTCTATGTCAGATCAACAACCCAACTCCTGCACAGGAAGTCATGCTATTCAAATAATGAAGATTATTGGAATGAAAAAGGAATCAAAGTAAAAAAAATTCAAGACGCGAAACCAAATTAAATTATCATGGTTAAGAACAAACTGGCACGACAATTATAAAATTTTATCTTGCAAAAAAATTATCTAAAGTTCAAATATTTTTAGGATGATAGTAATAATGAAATAAATATGACAGTTTATTTTTTAACATCTTGAATATTTTTTGGTAATTTGAACAAATTATAACCTTTGAATCATTGGATTAGTCTCATAAACGCTTTTTATAGTAAATGAAGCACATCTTTTGAAATATTAACTTATTGGTCAAAAATAGAAATAAAAACAAATACTTGTAAAAAATTGAATTTGTCTACGAATATAACCAAAAGAAAACATATAAACAATAAAAGTTTAAGCGATTCATGTTATTCATAAAAAAATTCTTATGAAAAACTTAGCGACCATATTTATTGTTTGATAACAATACATAAATACGCTAAGAACATTTTCTGATTAGTAATTGAATTGTTCATAATCAAATCCGAATCACATAATAACATGTACCCGGCAGATCTGTCCGGCTACCATTTTTTGAGGGCGACGCTAGGGTCGTCTTTAAAGCCGTGTGCAATCACGTGATCTATCAATCAACGGTGCACATCGATGGTCAGACATGTGTCACATGATTAATATTTAATATATATATCGATCTGCACATAATGCGTTAGCTCTTATCTCTTTCTCTTTAACAGCTATTTGATTATTCAATAATTTTTTTTTTTTTGAAGTGTGCTGTTAAGAGGCATCAAGGCAAATTGTTAAGAAGTACGAAATGAGTTGGTGATATAAGGTGTTGAGGAGAAACAAGTTTCTGCCATTGATAACTTTGAAGCAAAGCCTCTTTAAAAACAACCACCTGCAAACATTTTTTTATTATTCCTTTCTTTTGATACAATAATATCTATGCATATCTAGGGTTATATACACTGTGAAATTGTCTTTTCTTTTTTTGTATGGTAATTTTTTTGCATTGTGCATTTATTTTTTATTTTATTTTATTTTTTTTTTTTGCATGACAATTTTTACTGCACTGTGTAATTTTTTTTTTTTTTATTGTACCATTAATTTTTTTTGTTCATTGATAATACCTGATATTATACACATCAAATATAATTTATACATACCTGAGGTTTTATGTGTTGTACAATTTTTCTTACATTGTGTTAACACATATCTAAAATCTTATATGCTATGCATTTTTGATCTTTTTTTTTTAATTTTACATGATATACAAACTTTTTTCATTTATTAGTAATATCTAGTATCTTATACATAATGTAAGCATTTTTTATTTTTTATATTTTTTTGTCAAGAATATTATATTAATCTAAAATTTTTTATTTTTAATTTGTTAGTATATCAAGAAAGAGACTAATAATAATATAATCAAGCTTTACATAAATAAATTTATATATTTTTACAACAATGAACCTAATTTTTTTTCATCTGAAACATTTAATCCTGATCAAAAATGTGTTCTCTTATTTAATATCAATAAATCACTTAAAATTCCTATACAGAAATTTGATAATTAATGGTAGTCACTTATTACAAATATATAAACTAGATTTAGTCATAGAGAACTTGTTAATGGTAATTCATGAAAGTCTTATATGTATTGTTTTTCTAAACATAATAAGTCAAAGAAAATATCTCTTATGAAAATTGTAGAAAAATAAAAGTTAAACCACCTAAATTGTATTTCACAATAATTAAGGTGTCATGATAGAGGCAAATCATCTAACTCTCCCCGTAGATCACTAAAACCAACTTTTCTCTAACAAACAATTCAACTTTTCTCAATATTT
>CAJVQA010000961.1:0-28600 GCA_910591915.1 Cetraspora pellucida | reverse complement strand
TAAAAGCTTAGAGCCAGAAGCAGAAATCACAATTTATGATTGAACTTATTTTTGGAAAAGACTAAAGATGACCAAGAGAATACACTGTATAACAAGAAGAAGCAACTCCAGAAGAAGTGTATTTATTAAGTGCATAATAGATAAACTTCTAACATTAGAAGAACTTAACAGAAGAAGGCCAGATATATACACAACAGTAGAATGCCAAGTATGCCAAGATAAAGTAAAAGAGACACAAGCACACTTGGCAGTATATAAAGGGTAAAGAAATCTCTGAAAGAGAATCCAAAAAGTAAACATTGCAACAGCACAGAAGAAGTTAAAGAAAGATAAAAAGATTCAAATTCTCCTATACATGTTGTATACAGTGCTCTTTGGAAAAACAGAGACAAAGGAAGTTAAAATAAGAGAAGCATTAATAAAAGGCTTAATTCCAAAAAAAACACAAGACAAACTAGCGAAGCTATTAAACACAAGATCAAGACAGCAGTTTGCAAATACAGTTGCAATAATGGGCTAAGACATATTTTACAAACAAGTATAGAGAATACATTGTGAAAAAATCTTCGAATAGAAGAAAAAGAGTAGAATAACAGGTAAAACTAAAAGGAAGAAAAGTGAAAATTTAAAGAAACCAAGAAAACGAGAAAAAGCAAATCAGAAAGAAAGAGAAGGGAAAAAAGAAGAAATAAGAGAAAAAGGAAAGCAAGTTAAGAAGGAAGTAATGAAGACAATGTTGGGGCTTGTCATAAAAAAGAAAAAACCCTTTTATTATGGACTTTAAGTAGTCAGATGAGCAGCTTACTTCTGTTCAAAGTAATGTGGCAGATTGCACTTAGGTACCATTAAGGTGGCTGGGTGATGCTAGACTTGGATATTAGAGATATTTATGTAGTTACAAATATAATTCCAAAAGCCTAATAAAGTACTAGCATGACTGTTTATATGTTTAAAAAAAAAAATAAAATAAAAAATAATAGATATATATATCAGAAAAATTTTTAAGCAGATTTTCTATTAATATTTTATTTATTTATTTTTTTTTTTTTAAGATAAAGACTTGCTTGTATCTTTATTAAGTAATTTATAATTAGTAACATATGTGCAATATATATATTTCTACTATTTGTACTAGTACAAATAAAAAAAAAATTAAATGCAAGAATAAAAGCTCAAACAATTAAATAAATCTAATTTATCTGTGACCTAAACCTACTAGAGTGGTCAAAAACTCACCTAGATAATATCATTTATAGTTAAAATAAAGTTAGAAGAGTGTAATACTTAATCCACAAAGTAGTCCAAGTAATAATTTTTCTAAAGGTCATCCAACAAGTAGATAGGTTCCAGTATATGAATGGAGTTGGTCAAATTGATTACAGAAACAAAAATATGTAAAATTCTGATGAGTATGTGTATTATTTCTATTGTGGAAAGATGAAGTTTGTTGTATAGTATGTGTATATATTATTTGTTGTTGTTTTTTCCAATTTGAGAAATTAATACAATAGGGTTTTCATAATTGTTTATAGATTTGTTTGTTAATTTCAAGCAGAATATTAATCATAAGTGTTGATGCTAGTTTGTATAAAACTACTAGATTCTAAATAGTTTTAATTAGAGATAGAAGAATAAGACTTTAAGAATAATTTCTAGGTAGTGTAAGGATGAGTGAAGAGGTGTTTTTTTGAAAGCTGGATAGTCTTTAATTTTTTGAATAAGTTCTTTAGTTTTGTTGTTAAAGAAGTCTAAATTGACTAAGTTTACACAATTAGTTATTGCATTAAAAATAATGTTATCAAGCAAAGAGAAATTGGCACAAGTGCATCAATGTAATGATGACATAATTGAATTGCAGTAAAAGCAGTTGGCATTATGAAAGGTTAGAGGATAGATTTTATGATAAAGATATTGAGTAGGTAGTTCATTAAGAAGTATTTTAATTTTAAAAGATTTAGATTAGTTAAGTTTAAAATTAGTAAAGTTATAAATAGATTTTTGGTTATGATTGAAATATAGTTAGGTTAAATTCTAGTTGATATGATGGGCTAATAGAGTCCATTGATCATTTCATTTTTGTGATGACTATAGTGCAAAGTTATAAGCTTTATAGATACTTTTTACAAAGTATCTAATAAGAAGTTCAGCAAAGAATTTTTCTATTTCAAAGAATAATAAATGATATAGGTTATGAATATTTGTATAGTTAAAATATAATGAAGTTCATTTGTATATTGCTTAGCAAGTGAATCTGTTAGATTGTTAAGAGTATTGTCTGAATAGGCTTGAACTTTATGGAAAATGATATTTAATTTGTATAATTTAATAATATTTAGTAAGGTATGCCATAATGGCCAAGAATTAAATTTGAAGAGTTTATTAGGATTTAGGGATGATTGATTAAGTTGGATAAATTTTAATATTATGGATTGGAAATCTGTATAGATGTTAATTGTAGAATTTTGAAAAGTAATTAAAATAGTAGACAGAATAGAGAAAAGTTCAGCCTTGTAAGAGGATGGCCAGAGGTAAACTTGAGCAGTAAATTTGTAGATAACTTGATTATTAAAGTCCACTTGAACCCAGCTAATATCCATAATACAGTTATTTGTACTTATACTAATTACTGAACCAATAGTATAGAAGTTAAATAAAGCTATGTAATAGGTTATTAGAAGATATTTGATTAAGTTTGTTAATTGCATTACTTGCTTCAAAAATTGCAGAAATTTTGAAAGATTATTTACAATATCTTTAATCTTCTATAATCTTTATACATGCTTCAACAAATTCCTTCTTTATTATAATCTACCACTTCTCTCCTATGGTTAAACTATTCAAATTTTAATTAAACATATTAACAAATATAATAACAACAAAACAGTATTCTGTATTACATTTTCTATTAACTCATCTTATAATAAAACCTATATATATCTTCCTAATAACATTCTTTTACCAGATCATATTGTAATTACTCTATATCTTCTTCCTATATTCTATAATCTTTCTCTTAGATCTAATCTCTTTAATGTTACTTCTATCCTATCTAATTTATTTTTTAATAACTATTCTTTAACTTCTAACTATAACTCTTCCTCATCTTTACCAAATTTAATTCTTCATTATTTTAACTTAACTATTATTACACACAATGTTAGAGGCTTTAATAATTCTACTAAGAGAAAAGTATGGCAGAATTATTGTTTCAATCATGATATTTTCATTGCAAGCATCATGGAAACAAAAATTTCTGACAAATCTAACCACTTTTTCTGCAATAATAACTTTTTTACTTACTATTGGTCTAATTCCCCTACCTCTATGTAAGGCACTGCTATTATAATTTGCAATTATCTTAAACCTTATATTCACAGGGTTTACACTCATTCTGAAGGTGTTATAGCACTTGATATCTTCTTTTGAAATAATATTAAGCTTCGCATCATTTCAGTATATCTGTCATCAATTGATACTTCTATTCATAACCAAACCCAAAACAAAGTAATTAACTAGATCTAACAAGCTTCTTAACTTCATATCCATTCTATTATCTTTGGTAACTTTAATATACAAGACAACACTCATAGCTTTTCTTCTAAATACAAACTTATTAACTTACTTAATAATTCTAATATGTATGATATTGGAGCTCACTTTAATAACAAACACTCTACTTGGTCTAACAATACTAGCAGTAGTTGTATTAACTACATCTGAACTGACCAATTCAATATACAATTTCTTCTTATTTACAGTCTTAATAACAGCCAAACTTCTATTTCTAGTAATCATTTAATTCTTTTCTCTATCTGAACATTTCCACATACTTATAACAAACCCTTATATAAACATACTGACATTAATCATCATATTTTCAACTACAAAGCTATGTTTACAGAGTACTGAAAATCCTTTGCAGATACTTTATTTCAACAATTCCTATTACACAAAACTCCTATTAACAATAAAACTTATAAGAGTATTGAAACTACTTGACACAAAATTCAATGCTTTATTATTTACTCTGCTACCTATACTATTCCTAACAAAGTCTCTTGCAAATGCAGCTATAACCATTAATACTTACCTCACAGTACCCTATTATACCTATCTCTCAAAAAACTTAATCAAATTATTAAACTTGTTAAAAAACTTATTCAACATTTCAATACCTCTATATTAATTAAAACATCTTCCTAATTAACAAATAGTTACAATATGACCTTCAATTACTTATCTCTACTAATTCAACCTTTATTCAAATTTGGCTTCAACATGCTCACTCAATCTGGAAACAACTCTTTCATGCTTGCCATTTTGAAAACTCTCTTTTACTTTGACAACAAATTAACCAAGCTATTGACAAAAGATGTGTTAACCTTACAACACATCCTAATCAGACTATCAACAGCATTCTTAATCATTATTACCAACCTGTCTATTTTACTAATATAAACTTTCTTAAGAACTTATTACTAACCCACTAATCATTAAACAACATATTCGATCTTACTTTCAAAATTGGACTGCACACAAACCTATTAATCAAATTCTTTTTAATAATTTTTTCAACAATACTACCACCCACTTCCTTACATTAATCCAACTTGATATCATCTTCTTAATTCTCCTATTACTAATAATGAATTTCTAAGAAATTTCTCCCAACTACCTAATAACAAAGCCTGTAGTCCTACAGGCATTAGTTATAAAATGCTCAAACATATTAGCCCTTAATGCACTTCTGCTATTATTACTCTTTTTAATCATTGCATTCTTGAAAACAGAATTCCCAAGTAATGAAAACATAACTGCATTTATCCTATCCCTAAATGAAACATCTTTGATGATGATCTTAACTTTACTCGACCTATCAGTCTTGTCAAATATATTTACAAACTCTATACCAAAATCCTTACCAATCAACTTAGCTCTGTATTTTCAACCTATTCAATTCTCTCATTTTTTAATTATGTTGCTCTTCCCAACAACAGTATTTCTATTTTTATCTATATTCTTAATAACCTTATTGAAGATGCTTCTTGCAATAATAAGGACATTTGGTTACTCTTACAAGATATAAGTAAAGCTTATGACTCTGTCAATTTTACTCTCTTTAAACATGCACTCTCTTATTTTTTACTTCCTTCATCTACTATTAACATTTTTTCTGACCTTCTTACTGATTGTCACAATCAAGTCATAACTAATCTTGGCTTAACTTCACTATATCCAGTTCACAATAATATTAACCAAGATAAAACAATTACTTCTTTGTTATGGTGTATTTACTATGATCCACTTATCTTCTATATATACTTAAATACTTCTGGTTACAAATTACAATCCTCCTGGACTACTAACCTCAAACTTCAAACATCTAACTTATTACAAAAAAAATGCTCTGTTTTGGCTTATATGGATGATACTCTTTGAATTACCTTATCACAATTTAAACTATCACATATGTTATCTATAGCTGAATTCTTTTATGCTATAACTAATATTCAAGTCAACCCTTCAAAATCCATTCTGTTACCAACAATCCTCCATCTTATTATACACCTATTTCTTATAATAACCATCTTCTTTCTTTTCATTCTTCTAAAATATCTTTTAAATTTTTAGGTTGTTGGTTCACTTTGGACAACAAACAATCTAAACAAATAAAACTACTTATCTTTAAATCTTCTTAACTCATTCAAATCATTAAAACCAAATATATTACTGACTTATATGCTCACTATATTATTAACATAGTGATCATTTCTATTCTTGAATACTGACTTCAAAATATTGTAATTAATTAATCAACTTGCAACAAAATTTTTACTTAGCATATTGGTCTTGTCAAACTTAAAGCCAAACTTTGTTATACAATACCCTCTAGTATCTTTTTATATCCACAAATTTAAAAATCAAACACATTTGGGACATTTAACTGCAACATCATATTCCTAACCTTCTCAAATAACTTAATAACTCTGACCTATTAGGCACATCTATTCATATTCAAATCCAACAATTATAAAACAATCTTTGGTCTCCAATCAGCATTTTTTCTCATTTCAACCCAATTATTGATGGTCCTAACTGGCTAACCACAAACTTTAAAATTATACAGCTTATTAAACATAATGGTTAGACATTTTTAATCAATTCAACTTATAACATTTCTTGTACTTTACATGATAAAACTATCTCTATAGAATCTCTTCTTTCTTCTTATTCTAAATACTTTGTTTTCAAAAAACAACTTAGATACTGCAAACTTCTCTTTCTTGATCAACTTACTATTTATGATAATTTATATTTATTACATTAGCATCATATTTTTCCCAGACTAAACAAACTCTTTAAAGATGTTATATCTTAATAATTTACTACTCTTAAGAATATTACTACAAGTTATTCCTATTAATATTCATTATATGATCAATTTAACCTATTTCAATCAAACTATTTTTCTTATACTACTGGTTATTTTAATTCTAATACCAAGTCTTGGCTACTTACTGTTCTTAATAATCAAATCATTGTCAGCAAGGCCAGAAGGCATAATAGCCATACAGGCCTTGCTCTTATCACTCACTAGCACTATTCATTTTAGTTTCAGTTTACTAACCTATATCTTACTTTTCTCTCTACAATTATCATATATCCTAAATGCCATCTTAATTTTAATACAATCACTAACAAGTGTAGCATCTTTATTTCTACAAATTTAGATACTAAATTACTTTGTCATATCAATTCTAACAAAACTCTCAATCTACATGCCAACTTTCTTGATATTGCATACTCTGTAGCTATTCGACATCTTGTACATATTCCACCTCCTTCTTTATTAACAATCAATTCACAACAATTATCTTGCATCTTTCAATTATGCCAACTTACTGACAGTCTATAGTATATTGCTAATTCTAATTATAATCTAACTACTATCTCATTTTATACTAATAGTTCTGTTATTAAGCTTGGTACTTCTCAATGCTCTATAGGCATAGACTGGATCCAAGTTGATAACTTTACAACTACTTATTCATTTCAAGCACAAGTTAAACTTTGGCTATACTCTTCTAAAACTAAAATCATTGCTATTCTTTCAACAATTATTACTGCTCCCAGAAACTGTTCTGTTTATATCTTTACTGACTCACAATCTGTAATTTCAAATATCACAGTATCTGCTTATCAGCTTCTAAACTTTCTTATACTTATACACCATACTTCTTTATTTGACAAACTCTTATCAACTTTATTAACTTATATAATATTCAGCCCACTTTTTACAAAGTTACTGCACACCAAGATAACCCATTTAATAATTTTGCTGACCAGCTTGCTTATAGTCATCAAATACTACCTTTCTTAATATTTCTAAGTAACAATTCTTATAACTTTGCATATATTCTATTTATTGACTAATTTTCTATTGAGATTTCCATTTGACACTCTATTCATACTATCTGTCAAGCTTATATTATAACACTTTGAACATCCCAATATTGTTTTCAACAATGGTCTACTATTATATCTAATATTAACTAGGAAGCCACTTGGCTTTACATTAATAACAATCAAAAAGTCTCTAACTTTGCTTATAGTTTTCATTCCTCTACTCTAAAAACCTTTCATGTTAAAATTCTTCTGAATAAACTACCTGTTCCTCATACTTTTCACAAACATAACTCTTCTTACTCTCCTCACTGCTACCAATGCAACCAAACTAGTTCCTCACTACACTGGACTCTTTGTTCTTCTACTCAAACATTTTACCATCTAATTTCTAATTTTCTTAATGCCATCTTAAACACTACTGTTCTTGACATGTCTGCTAATTTTGTTTCTAATCTACATCAAGAAATTCTTACACTTAATAGTTTTAAACTGCATAACTTTTTTCATATACCATCTCTTATTTCTACTTTATCTGGCTTAGTTCCTATCGACCTTGTTTCTACTATTCATAATACTTCTATTCCTTATCATATAGCTACCTCTCTTTCTATTAAATTCTTTCTTCATTTAAACCAACAAATATATAAACAATTATAGATTTCATATTGTATTTTACATTTAGCACAGTTTTTAATTACATTTTCTACAAACTCAACTCATAATTCTCTTTTTAGTCTACTATTATCTTCTATCTTAATATTACAAATTATTACTAAAATTGATCTTTGGACTATCTAATGAATTAAATATTATACTCCTCTCTTATATATTATTACTAACACCCAAATCTAAGTAAGCCTTGGCCACTCTTGTAGGTTTAGGTCACAGATTATATATCTGAGTCTTTATTCTTCATATGTAATTTAAAAGCAAGCTTTTCTTTGTAAAAACTTCAATTGAATTTCAATAAAGTTAAAAGCATAGCCTTACTGTTAATATTTAAAAAAAAATAAAATAAAAAGTATAAAAGTTTTTTTTTTTTTAACTATTCCAAATAAAGCAACATGGGGTATGTGTGGCACTCTTTATTATTAAATATATTTCAGAATTAAATATTTACACATTAGAGGTTCTAGACTAAATATTTATAGATTTTCTTATAAATTGGTTTGACTAAGGTTTTGGTCCAAAGTAAACCAATTTCTTTAAAGATTCTGTTTCTTGCTATAGCAGTGATTGCTGACTCTGAATATTGTAATTTGCTTTATTTATATGCTGCATAACAGCACCAGATTTCATAGATAGCTTGTGTATATAACTACAGAATCAAGTTATACATTTTGGCCTTTTCTGAAATTTCTTTTAAGAAGATTTTATTTATTGAATCTGTGATGACTTCTGTTTGGCTGGTTTTTAAGAATTTGTAGGCTTTTGTTCAGATCATCTTGTTGATTCTGCATTCTACTGCCAAGTGTTCAATAGTTTGTATAGTATCTGAACACTATGGACATTTACCTGAGTCAGTTGGTATGAAGTGACGAAGTCTGTATCTTAGAGGTAAGGCTCTATGGAAAAAATGTCAAAGTATATCCTTTTTTTATTTAGAATTGCTTTTTGGAGAATTCAGTTGCAGTCTTGAGATTGTGTTGTAATATTAGTTTGGTTTGTTGAGTTGGTTTTATGTTTTCTTAAAAGTTTAACTATAAGTTTAACTATTACTTCTGGTATTTTTTTTCCATTGATTTCTAGGTCGATAGGGTTCTACAGCCAGTCTGAATCTGAATGAATTTTTCCATTAACTTTTTTCCATGCTAGCAAATAGGGTTTCTATTCTGTAGGCCAGGCTTTTGACTTAATAGACTATGTAGAAAGAGTCTCTTTTGCTGTAATATTTCTTTTTTGGCTGAGTAGAAGAGTTATTTGTTTTCTTTCTATTTTAGTCTATAGTAGATCACTTGAGATTAGTTTAGTCCAGACTGAAATTAGCCTAGCTTCTAGCATATTGCCAATTATTGGTGCTTGTAGTCCTCCTAGTTCATAGAGCTGTTAAAAAATAGAATATTTTGATAACATTTTAGAGTTGCCTTTGATCCAAAATATGATAATTCTGTTGATTTTTGTTATTTGTTTTTGTTTGGTGATATAAGGTAGGCAATATACCAAAATTTAAAAAACAGCAATGAGTTTGCTAACATTATTTTTCCTTTTAGTGATAGGTTTCTGCCAGCCAATTTATCTAAACTTGTTTTAAGTTTGTTTGTTGCTTCTTGCTATAGGTTTTTTAGATGTACCTTCTGATATAATGCTATAGCCTAGCACTTTGATGTACTTCTGCTTTTTTAGTTTTCAGAATTGAGTTTTCTCTGAAAGTTTTATGCTTCTTGCCAGATTAGTAAATAGCATTAAGTTTGTTTTAAGCTTATTGATTTTTGCATTAGAGGCTTTTTCATATTTATCAAATAGATCTAGCAATGTAGTCTAGTCTGTAGATAAACTGATGCCAATCATTAAGTTATCTGCATATGCTGCATATTTGAAGGACTGGTTGTTAATTTTAATTCCAGTTATTTTGTTGTCTATTGAGTTTAGTAATAGTTCAAATGCAAGAACATATAGTAGAGGTAAGAGAGGATCTTCTTGTCTGACTCCTCTTTCTATTCTAAAGGGGCTTGAGATGTTTCCTGAGTCCAAGATGTAAGCTTTTTGTCAAGTAAATAGGTTCTTTACCAGATCTTTGAACCTTTTATTGAAATTCATTTTTTTTAGTACTATTTGCAGAAATTTATGACATATTCTATCGAAAGCTTTTTGTTGATCTACAAAAAGTATCCAATGTTCTTTAAAATTATTATTTTGGTTTCTTAAAGTTGTAAGAATGTTTATTGCTAAGTTTGTAATTAATCTTTTTGCAATAAAACCTTGTTGATGCTAAGGTACTATTGTTTTGCAGATACTATTCAGCCTAATTGCTATGATTTTCATGAAAATCTTTGCATCACAATTCACTAAAGATATTGGTCTCCAATTATTTATATTATGCAGCTCTTCTAATTTCTTTGGAATTAGTGTAATTAGATTCTTATATAATGATAAGAGCATTGTTCCTGTATTTAATACTTGATTAAAAATAATTTCTAGTACTGGTGTGATCTGTTCTTCTGTGAGTTTGTAAAACTCATAAGTAAGACCATTAAGCTCTGAAGATTTATTATTTGGTAATGATCTGATGACTGCTGAGATTTCTTCTTGAGTAATATGATCTATCAGCTTGTTGTTCATGTGAGTTAATACTTGTGAAAGCTTATTTGTAATTTGTTCTGCTATTTCATTATCAATGTTTTCTTTACTATAAATTTTAGTATATTGTTTCTTAATATAATTAAGGATTTCTTTATCACTGTATTGTTTTTGTGTTGAGGGTATCTGTATTTCTGTTGTTGCTGAATGTGAGCTTCTACTTTTGAAACATAAATAAAAGTACTTGATAGATTTTTTTTCTAATTCTATTTAGTTTGTTTTGGATTGACATTGCTATCTGTTTGCCAATTCTTCTAGTTCAGTTTGAATTTGTGAATTTAATGTATCTAATGTTGAGAAAAGATGTGTCTAATTAGGAGTTTTTGCTAATGTTTCTTTTAATTGACTAACTTTCTTGTTTAGCCTTTCTATTTTGTCTTCTGGGACCTTGGGTTTCTTAAAAGCCTTTATAATCAATTTAATATAGATTTTGTGCATATTCCAGTTTGTTGCAAAGGTCACATCTTGGATTTCTTTAAGTACTTCTTTCTTTAGTAGGCTGTTCTTAAAAGAGTTTGGATCAAATCTTCAAATAGCTAAGTGCTTAGGGTCCTGTTTTAGATTTAGAATACATTTGACCAAAAGATAGTCTAAGTTGCCAAATCTAGTTTTTGTTTCTGATTTAAAGTGATTATAGCTTTCATCTATAAATATATAATCTAACTAAGTAGCAATTATTTGATTATTATGTGTTTTCTGATGAAAAGTAAAGAAGAGGTTTTGTAGAGAAAAAGAGGCTGAGTCAATGTAGTCTTTTGTAATATTTTTTAGCAAGTATCTTGAGAGATCATTCTGAGCAGTTGCTTGACTTTTTCTATTTATTTCTGGATTTAAATTTGTGTTTAAGTCTTTTGCTATAATGTTAATTATATTTTGTTTTTTGTCTATATTCTATTTGTCAAAGAATGCAGCTTTGTCTAGAACATTTGGTAGTGTATATATGTTAATTATATGAAAGAAGAATTTTTTAAAAATGAAACAAGTTGAGATAATTCTGTCTTCATAAGATTTTTTGGTATCCTAAAACTTTATCTTCTTGTTTCCTGCTAGTATTGCTGTTCTGTCTGTTCAGATTGAATCAAAGAACCATTGGTCTTTCAAAAATTGCTGTGTTATAGTATTGAAAATATTTGTTTTCTGTAAAAGAATGATATCTAGTTTGTATGATTTTAACAATGTTAATGTTCTAAGTTATTTGTTCAGATTATTTAAGCCTTTAACATTTAAAGTGGCAATTTTGATTAATATATTATTCATAAAAAGAATTAATGATTTTTAGGGCTTTCTCAGGCCCTTTGTTTTAGTTCATTATTCTGGTTTTCTTTGTTTACCATGCTGTAGGGTTTTGCATCCTTGTGTTTTCTTTTTTTTCTTACTACTAGTATGAATACTGCATTTTTAGTATTTTTCTAATTAACTGTATGGTCATTCTTCTAATTTATGTCTATGTTCTTTAAGATTAAGTTGGTAGGACAATCATCTATAATAAGCTCATTTTTTGCAAGTGGTTCTGTTTTGGCATCTATGTTATTCATGACAAGGTTCTTTTCTGATTCAGTTGCTTGTTCTTGGTTAAGTGCTATCTCTGCAATATCATTCTCTGCTGTATCTTGTGTTGTAGTATATTTCTTGTCTGTATTCATTAAATTTTCTATAATGATCTCCTCTAGAGTCTCGACTAGGTTCTTTTTTTTGTTTTTAAGTTCTTGAAAGTATTGTCTTAAATTCTTTGCTTCTTGAAATTGCAAGCAGTTTTTCTTAATATGACCTGTTTGATTGCAGAAATAGCATACTTTTGGTGCTTCCTTCTACTCAGTTATGACTCTGTTGTCTTCAATAAATATGAAGCAAGGAAGTCTTTGCTCTAGCTCAGAGTCTTTTATATTATCAAAGATAACAATCCATTGGTTTGTTATATAAGAAGTACCTTCAATAAGTAATAGTTTAATCAAAGTGATTTTTCCAAAATTTTTAAATGCTTCCTTAACCATTATAAAGACTTGTTCTTTGGTTTCTAAAAAGATGTTGCTTACTTTTACTAGAAGGAATGATTTGTGTACATCTGTAGAAATATATTCATAGTAAGTTTTATTAAAGATTTTAACTCTTTTAGTAACATGATATGCCAATCGGTCTTGGTTTAAGAAAACAATTTTGAGATGTATTCTCAGACCCTTTCTAAAATACTGTTTGGCAGCTACAATGTCTTTTTCTAGTTCTTCATGTGTAAAAGCCATAATTTTATTAAAAGAATTATGGAAACTAGTGATTTTGATAATCAGTGCATTGTTGTTTTTAGATCTAACTTGGTTTTTGGGTAAAAAAATAACAAATGTTGATTTTCTCTTTTTCAATTTAGCAGTCAGGTTTGTGTCTTGTTTGGTTACTGAGGCATAGTTTTGAGTAACTTTGCCTGCAGACTAAGGTTCTCTAATGACACATGTTTTAACTGTTATATCTGACATGTAACTATCTTTATTGTTATTTTCATTTTGATTACTTGTTTGTTTTTATATCTAGACATGTTTTCTAAAATTCAAGTATTTTTTTCATTTTGTATTATGTTTTCTAACCAGTCTTCCTTATTTTGAACTACTACAACTGGTATTAGCTCTTCATTTCTTGCTGGTTTCATCATGTCTTGAGTTATTGAAGTGTGATTAATATTTGTGTTATTCATTTTTTTGATAAAAGAGTCATTTGTATTTTCTTTTTTTTCAAAGTTGAGTTTTTGTATTTTGAAGGTTTTTTCTGCTGGCAATAGCTTTAATCTTTAAGGAAGCTTTTTTTTTTTTGGGACAAGGACTCTGGCTCTTGTTAGTATCTTATTTAATAAGTGTTAGTTTCTTTTTGTCAAGTTTATAATTGTTGTTTTTATTTATCTTTCCTGATTTGGTGTGAACAGAAAAGAGTTTTTTTTTTAAAAAAGTTATTTTAATAAACCAATTTAATCAAATAATATTTTCATACTAATTACAAATAATGAATTTATTGTATAGAATAAAGTGTTAAATTTAAGCAATAAAACTTTATATTACAAATAAAATAAAATACTGAAAATTTATAAAAAGTTTTTATAAATAATATTATTGTTAGAATTAGTATTAGAGTATATATATTTTATTAATGTTAGCTAAATAATGTCATTTATAAAAACTGTTCTAGACATAATTAACTTATCTAGAATTATAACATATCTAAGAAACAAAAAATAATTAGTGTAATTAATATCCAAATAATTATATAGAAAAATATAATAGATTTCTTATTAAATCTATATGATTATATAATATACAAATCTTGATCTATGTTTTTATACCTTAATTAAGAAGGTTAATAGTTTAGCAAAAATAAAAACTATATTTTTTAATTTATTTTTTAAACAATTAATGAAAGTTAATATAAAAGAATTTAGTAATATATAAGATATGTACTGTATTTAACAGACCAAACCATTCTTTTTGTTAGATTATATGAATAATACAGTATAATAAATATATTATGCATTTACATGTATCATTGAAATATCCCATATTATTCAGTAATTATTTTACAAAGTAAGGTAGTTTGACCTATAAAATACAGTACATATATAGAAAAATATAATGCATATTATATATTTAACTTTATTAAAGCATATTTATAATTTTAATATAATTTGTATTTATATGGAGATATATTTTATAAAATTATACTTCTTTATAATTATCTAATTAATGTATGCTCAACTGCATGGTTATAAAAAAGGATGACTATAACTAATTTTTTATAAAATGTTAATTTAAAATTTTAAATATAATTAAAATTATTTTAAATATATATAAAATAAATATTAAACTATACTATAACAAATAATACTAAAAAAATAAAAATAATATTTTATATTTATAATAATATTAAAATCTAAAACATTTACAAAAATAATAACATAAATCTGATTTAAAATACATGTTATTAATGTTTAAATTAAGAAATTAACAATAATAATAACTTTAACTTAAGATACAAGTTTATTGTAAATTTTAAATTATTATTAAAATATTTTAAAATAATTAATAATAAACAAACCAAAAAAGATAAATTATAAAGATTATTAACTCAATTACCAATTTGAAATTGTTACAAATAACATAATAAGAAATATAAAAAACTAGTAATAATTAAAAATAATAAAACTAAAATATATTAAAATTGATATAAGTAATAGATTTCAATTTTCTTAGCAAGCAAAATAATTTAATAACAATATTGTCTAAAATATCAAGAACCTTAAACACCAATGTTAACTTAGTACCATAATGTGTAAGGTGTGCAATAAAATAACATAAGTACCATTAAAAATAACTATAAAAGATTAACAATTTGTATTGATTTAATATAATCTAAATTAAATATATAATAAAATAATTTTATAAAATATGTAATAAAGTCCTTCTTCTTACTAAATTGAATATAAACTAGCAATAATTGCCAATTTTTTAAAAAAAAATTTAATATAAACTCGAAGGGTCATTTTTCTAATAATGATTCTAATTGTTAGGTATTCTGACTGATAGATTTAGTAATTACAAAATTTCAAAATTATCTGCATTGTGTATCAATTTAATCGTCGTGTCACGTACCCCTGGATCACGTGACCGAACAATTAAGTTTTAGGGTTTTGACATAGACCCGTATCAAACCTCTAGAGTTAACCTGTTTTAGACTAGAGTCACGAATTAGTTCCTAGGCCGGACATTTAAGAACCGGATCAGAACCTGAATGAATGGACTTCTTCACATCCCTACATGAACTCGTCTTTGTTGTACAAATATTATAATTATTTTTGAATAGTCAAAATGGGACGTTAAACTAAAAAAAAACAACTTATATCTTGTTAAGTAAAAAGATCAAGATTTTTTATATACGTATACTTATATGTACAAATTTTTTAAATCAAGTTCAGGTTGGTTTAATTAGTCACTAAATTAAAATAACAGCATTATTCTATTGGAGGGTTCTACTATCGGACTAGAGGTATACGTACTACGTATAAATAAATATATCTGATATGTAATGATTACTAAAACCGTGAATATCGTGAATGAATAAATGAACTACGGATCATGCGAGATATGCGGATCCCAAATAATTTAAGATGCACCGGATAATCCTGGATACACAACTTACATATATATGTGCAAATGTACATAATTTGTCACGTGAATTTTGCTTTATAAATCGATTAGTAATCAATTTAAAAGCAGCCTGGTCTTGGATGGCGTAATTTAATCTAAGAAAGGATTGATTGATTGAAATGATATTCAAAGATCCGAAGGGACATACATATATTAACTTATTATATGCAAATATGACGAGTATTTATGGTATTAATTCTCTATGATACATATCGATCGGTATGATGTGAAAAAAAAAGAATTTTTATTGATTTAATAATAAAAAATCAGGTGATTATCGATATATGAATATTCAGGCATAAATGTCACCTGATCTAAATCAACCATCTCTAAATTAAATAATTATGTATATGTATCATATAAATTAGTCACTCTATTATATATAATCATTGGAACAGTGACTTCATTGTAACTAGTGATTTGTGAGATGTCATAATGTTACAAGAATAAGTTATATCGAATAATCACATCTAGAATACCTTGGAGAGTTGCATAGAATGATTAATGATAAAGAGATATGCATTAAAATATCAAATGTATCAAGAAAAATGCGAATCAATATTAAGATCGCGTAGAGTTCATGTACATTATTATATGTATATTTATTATATACGCTCTTACAATAATGACCAAGTAATCACATTAGTGGATTTATTATCCCTGATGTACAATACGTACAAACAATTTTCGGACAGTACATAAACGAGAAAGTAAGTATCACCACATTAAAGCTTTTAGCTTTTAAACATAGAATCCAGAAATACGTTTCCGTGTAACATATTGGATCAGATCGCGAAAGAGATGAGCAACTATACGTGATGTGTAAGGCAAGAATCAACAATGCATGTCATAAGGTATTTTAAATTGATCTAAATAAGGGAAAGACAACAAGTCATCTTCACGAAGTATTGCTTGAAGTATCGTTTCCCCACGTAATGTAAAAGGATACAATCATCATATTTTACTCACATAATAGATTCAAGAATCATTACTAGAGCTCATACGTACATATAAAGGAATTAATACAATTCAGGAGACTAGTATTTTATCAACCTAGATTAGCTCTTAAATAAAATAGTGAGTTTTCAAATTTATTTACCGATACTGATACATATCGATATAATTTAATAAATTCATTACTGTAGCAAAACTAATTCGTTAGTACAAAATGAAAAGAATATATATAAGATATATTATTGATTCATGGCTTTTAGTTTATGTATGTACGTACATACTTTTTGTCGTGACCAGCCTATTACATAAGTATTAGTATAGATATGTATTAGCACATATGAACAAAATTACTTAATCTCAAAAAAAAAAAAACAACCAAATTACAAATTATATATTATTATTATTATTATTATTATGAAAAATCAAGTTCGAAATTCCCATTAAAAGATGAGCCTTCATCTTCTGTTGCCATTATCGCTGGTTCATCACCACTAAATCCTCTAAAAGTAAATGGGAATTGTTGAATTGAATCTGGTGTTTTTGGTGAAAAACCTACAACGCGTAACCTTTTTGAATACCAATTTATAATTTCTTCTTCTTTGTTATTTATACAATCTTTTAATTTTTGTTCCATAGATTTCTTTAATTGATAAAGATTGTTATTTGTATCTTGTAATGTACGTTTTGGAGTATAATAAGGTAAGACTCTAAATGCAATAATTATCATGCTTATTATGATTATTATTATTATTCTTATTATAATAACTATCAAAGCAAAAAAATGGTTTAAATAAATACGTACATGCTGGATGGATCATTTACTAATGGTTTATATTCCGGAGGTTCTGGTACAATACCTCCAAAGCTAAATATTGAAAAAAAAATTGTAATGACGCGTGATTTTGCATTAATTTTTTGGTTAAAAATATATATAAAACCTACATTGAAGGAAGTGGTGGTAACTTGTCTGGATCCGGTTCTGTATAATCTGTATAATCATTTGATGGTAATTCCATCGCTTCCGGTATCCTAAAAACCATAATGATAATGAATAACACCCCCCGTGTTTTGATGTAAATCTAATGATTTTCAACTTACACCCAATCCCAATTATCAACATCTGGATTCATCAATTGATAATGTCTTGCCCAATGACCCATTAAAGCATGAGAAAAATCCATGGTATAATCCATAACAAATTTTTTTGTACTCTTCCAACGTTTCAAAGAATCACAAATAACTTGAAGATCGGTTGCGATCTTTAACGTTTTAGAAAAATGTTGAATATTATCAAAGCTTAAAATTTCACGACAAATTCTTAAATCATTTTCAGCTACATAAAAATCTCGAGCCAATAAATCTTTTTGTCTATATAGTTCAACCATTTGATCGAAACTTGCATTTGGAAATATGTACCGAACAGTTTCGAAATTCGGATTGTTTAGGGTTCGAACGACATCTTCGAGAAAATCTTTAAGAAATCGACGACGATCCGAAGATGGAATCGGATACGTCATTTGTAATTTTAAAAATGAGAATGTATAAGGGAGTACGTGAACGGAAGGATTGAGAATGGTTGGACGCTTTGACCTTTTATATTATTATAAACAATGGAGTAAGTGGAGTTGATGATATGATGTCATGTGATAAAAGTACTAGTAAATCATTATTTCTCTTGCTTCGCACATACGTATGTACGTATAAATCATACAATCACATCGTATCTATCATGACTAAAAAAAGAAAATCGTTATAATCACTTTATAATAACCTGAAATTTTTTCGTCATTCTACGTATATCTGAAAAATTTCACTAAAGTCTGTATCGACTGTTACATATTTATTCGTTTAGAAGATTTTCTTTAAATTACAAAAATGGCTCCAAAATGTCATGAAGGTAATTTGCAATGGAAACAATGGTAATATTAGTATTGGTAATAATGATAATGCTAGAGATAATACCAGAAATAATACTGAAATACCAAAAGTATCATCATTTTACTGTAATAATACTGCTTTTACAATCTTTACAATCTTTACAGTCTTTACAGTCTTTACAATTTTTACAGTCTTTACAGTCTTTATTAGTCTTTATTGTTTTACACTTTTACATTAACTTTTTATATCTTTGCACTTTTTTTTATTTACATTCATATTATTTACGTTAATTTGTAAAATATTGGTTTCGTCAATGTATATCAATATAAATACACATGTATATACTTTTTTTTTCTTTTGCTACTCTAGAAACTCCATCATATGATATATCCGATTACGAAGATGCAAATTTCCAAGAACTATTCGAGGTTTTATTTCTTTAAAAAAAAATTGTTTTTTTTTAAAAAAAAAAATCACATTTAAATTTAAAAAATCAACTATTCGTATAAAAAAAGGTCCCATTATTAGACCAACAACCATCACCTCAATCATATGTAGCAGCAATTCTAAAAATCAATGATTCACAAACAGAACTTCGGATTTCGAAATATCCTAACTTGAGAGTTCCTTGTTTTTGGAACGAAACTCGACATATTGAGGTCTTTCTTTCGAAATTTATTTATTTATTCATTTGTTTTTATATATATATTTTTTTTAAAATATTAACTTTTTTTTAAAAAAAAGGAATCAGAAGCAAGTTCTGATTCGAGGATTATCGTTACGGTGTTGTACACTATCCACGACGCTGATGGTAGTCAATTAGATCAAGGTTTTTATTTAAAAATATATATATCTTGTATTGAAACATTTGATAAAAATTTTTAGTGACTGATACTATTTTCGTTTATTTAAAAAAAGCATATCATGAACATGTTTGTGAAGTTGTGAGTTATAATTTTATTGATCAGTTGAAACAAAAAATTGAAGCAGGTTAGTCAAACCATTCTTTTTCATAATTGTTCATCCTATTCATAACTTTTTCACTTTATTAGATGGTAAGATTTGGATAGATGAAGATTGGTATTCCCTATAAACGAATGAATAAATACCATTGTTATTACTTGGAGAGTTATATATTGATATGAATGATGGTCTTTATTGATTGGTATTATTACATATCGATATGGTTATTATGCGGATTAATAAAATGTGATATCATAACCGATCGTTGCAAAGACTGCCTAAAAGAAAAAAAAAAGAATTACTTTATGAGAAAATACGTGTAATTAAAAAAAATATATTCGGTTTCATATAAAAAATAATTTTGCAAATTTTCTTTTAGCTATTTTGTATTATATAAGTGCTATATTTGCTATATTTATGATATTTATTATTTTTTATTACATTTATTTAAATTCATCATCTAAAACATAGTTAAATACAGGTAAAAAAATTATTCTCAAAAAAAAAAAAAAAAGACAATTTTTTATTCATAAAAGTTTTTACGTATTTTTTTATTTTTTAATTTTAAAAAGGTATACAAGAATATAAAGAGTATAAGTTTGGGCATATATTACACGTGTCTGTGGAACTAATTTCTCTGTGATATAAGACAGTCTCTTTGTGTGATAATATGAAAGTGATAAAAAAGGTGATATAATAAGGATAACATTGAATGATTAAAGGGCTAATTCTCAAGTTAACTATATATTCAAGTTAACTACATATATTAAACGATTAGTCCAAACAATGCCAATCCGATTAAAAACATAGACAAGGTTAAAATCAATGTTCCATAACTAACTTTTGGAATTCCAAATACTGGTAAACAGTATCCCCAAACAACATGTAATAATCCATGAATAATCGCTGCTGGATAAACAAGTGTTGATTCGAATGCTATCCAACAACTAAAACCAATGTGCGCAAAAATCCAAGTAACCCTCCACATAACACCTAAATATATAAATATATATATATACGGATAAGAGTTTAATAAAAGCAATTAATATATAATTAAATATATATAAATAAATATATATAATAATATAATTTAAAAAATTACTTACCCCACCAAGCAGATACTTTGGTTAATGGTCTTCCCAAAATTTCTTCCAATTCCCGTCTTTCCTCCGCATATTGACCATTTAAACCAGCTTCCTCTTTATACCATCTAATCTCAATAAAATTTTGTATAATAAAATAAATTGCTTCTGCGGTGGCCCAGCCTAAACCTAACCAGTATGCTATTAAAAATTCTTGATAGATATTGTTACCGGTCGAAGCATCTTCACGTGCGTAATATAACCAAACAAGTCTTACAAATTCTTCAATAAATCCGATTAAAAGTAATGTTAAAATACCACTAGTTGAAAATTTAACTTTTACCAACTTTGAGAGTAAAAAGAATGAAGGTCTTCTTAATAAGTATACTAAACTCCAACCACTAATTCCTAATAAAAATATATTCCAATGTTCTATTATGATCCTATTATCACTACCGTCATTATCATCATTATCATCATAATTTATTGGCCAAATATATAATAAGAGTATGAAAGAAAATATGGCGATGATGATGAAAGGTGTTGTTATAAGGTATTCGTTAAACAATGTATTAAAATCCTTTTCTTGTTCTTCTTCTTCATCATCTGAATAACTTGGTAATGATGTATATTGTAGATGATGACTGTCTGAAGAATATGGATATTGGTGTATGTGGTTTAGAAATGCTGTAGGTAAAGATAGATGTGGTTCTATATTTCCTTGCGGATGTCCATGTGAAGAAATCGTACCATAACTTGGTGGCCTTGAATTTACTAGATGATTTTTATTTGACATTATCTTCTTAAAATATATATATATAAAAAAAAAAAAAAAAAAAAGAGGGTTTATTATTTACGGAGGTGAGAAAATGGACTTTTAAAAGTCTCTTGGTACTGTGGGAATTTAATTCAACGATCAATCAATCGAGAACCGAATGATCTTTATTGAAATGGACCATCTATTACTTGAGTGCACATAAATAGTTTGTGAAACTCTACTTTTTTTTTATTTTATGAAGTAACATACGCACACATATGTACATACGTACGTAAGTACGAGTGAAACCGGGGCTTTTTTGTTTATACTATATTGGAAATTTTTTTTTACATAATTCACATAATTCACATTATTTCCTCCTAAATTTGGACAATTCAAATGAGTAAAGAAGTCTCGGTTCCTTACAGGATTCACTAAATTTTATAACGCATTTACCACGGCAATCTTTGATGACGCAATATCTACTTAGAATGAGATAGTATTTAATGTGACCAGGTAGCCAAATCTTTTGCTAATGACTGACGCTCAATGACCATCAGTTTTTTTTAAATATATTTATTTTGTAAATATTTTTCGAAATTTTAGATGTTTTTTTTACATTATGAATAAAAGCATTGTACTCGTTATGATCGGTTATCTCCTTTCAGATTTTATAGATTATCTTGAGAGAGGCACGATTACATAAGTTTCTTTTGGTTCTTTGGTGATACTGCAAACAATTCATTTTCGGCAAAATTACGGTTTTAACGGGAAAGCCATGTCACGTGAAGGTATGTCATTCACGTGATTAGGCCTAGCCTCGTCAGTAAGATGCCCAGAATTATGCAGTGCGATAAAAATAAATTTAAATTTATGCGAAATAATTAAATAGAGGATATGATTTTAAATGAAGGATGCGATTTTTAAACCTTCTCTGAAAAGATTATTTATTTATTTATTTATTTATTAAATTTTAAAACATTCAACGTTTTAATTGAATTTTTTGACAAAGTATGCCTATTATCTGCTAAAATTCGCTTGTAAACCGAAAAGTTACATCCAACATAACCAGTAATCAAATATATACTAATGCAATTTCGTCATAAGGCTTATTAAAAGCGGTAATTACATTGAACAAGAGTTTTTTTTTAACGTTAAGTGCAGAGTTTTTTTTTTTGATTCATGGGTAAAAGAATAAAAGTCATCTTAATACGAAGGATTTCTATAATGTCGTTTTGTGGTTGTAACCATATTTCTTTATATTTTCTTAATTAAACGTCTAGTTTTGTCTTTTAACATGAAAGAATTGAAAAAAACATTTATAACCATTTTATAAAAAAAAAAACTTTATTAAAATCTTGGATATCCACTTTATTGATCTTATTTTTCTTATTGTCATTTAAAAATCAGATCTGCCAATCATGTTTGAGCCACATGATCAGTATGATTTTTTTTGCTTGATTATGTATACGTAGTATCCGTGGATGTGAAAAAATGATAGATTATGTGCATATTATGCGATCACATAATCCTGGAAACCTTACTCATTAGAAACGCAAAACCTACATTTTTGATATTCTTGCATCTACTTTTTTAATACATCTACTTATTTGATATATGTGTGTAGCATGCATGTAATCTATCAATATAGTTGTACTTTGTAACAGCATGATGAAAGTTTATTGAAATTTTACTGATTTCATTAAAAGATTAGTAGTATTAATCAGTGTTGTTAATTTTTTGTTTTATTAATAAAAATTATATTCTATTCTAATTTCTATTGTTTTATTGTTCTATTTATTTATTTTTTTTGTATATTAAAATTTCTGTTTTTAAAAAGCAATTTTATTAAGTTATTATGAACATAGAGTCTTCAGAAATTTTCTTTATATAGAAGATTACAACTAGTTACATGTGTACTTTTGATGCCTAATTTTAGTCTACTTATATATTATTATACAATTCTATACTAGATGCTATACTTGCAAGTTAACTATAAATCTTGTTTATTTAAATCTTCTGCATATATAATTCAACTTGTATTACAAAAATATATAACATCTCTTTAAAACACAGTCTATTCAAGTTTCTGATTTTTATTAATATCTTTAGACCTATTTTATACTTAACAAAAAATTTATTAAAACCTTTTATGTTTTATATACAACTAATCTAATTTTATATAACATGTTATAATCAGATTAATATTTGCAATTACAAATATTTTGTTAAACTGTACTATTATATTATTTCTACTTTTATAAAGTTATTAAAACTTTAATACATATTATTTTAACATCTTTTTTTTACTCTAAACCTGATTTTTCAAACTACAAATTTAAATAGTTTGGTAAATTTATTTCTAAGTTTTTGATATATAATTAAGAATTTTTTTTTGTCAAATTTTAACAATTTGATTGATTATATGCTTTTTTATATATATTTGTTATTTAGTTTTATCTGATCTCTTTTAAGGTCTTCATTAGTCTAATAATAGTATTAAAATTTTATATTATCTTTTTATTTAAGATTTTCAAATAAATTTTTATTTTCTAGTTCTTTAGTATTATATATTTAGTAGTTTATTATAGATTTATATTAAAGTTTATATAATACTAGTTTTTAGTATTTCTTTATATATATATTATTTTAATTTATAATATTAATTAAAAATTTACTAAAGTATTTATAAATTTCTTATTTGCTTTAAATTAGAAAAATCTTATTAGATATAATATAAAATAAAATTACTTGTTTTAATAAAAATTTATCAATTAATTAAATGTTAAAGTTGAATTTTTTTTTTAAAAAAAAAACTAATAAATGTTATTAATAAAAATTACTAAAAAAAAAGAAAACTATAAACTTGCTTTAACAAAAAATTATTAAATAATTAAACAATTAAATATTGAAATTGAATTTTTTTATTAAAAAAATAAATAAATTAATAAACTCATTAATAAAATTACTTTTCTAGCTAGACAAGATATTAAAAAAAGAACAACAATAAAATTACTTATTTTAAAAAAAGAATTTTTTTTTTTTTTTTAAAAAAAAGATCTATCCTTTATCTTTTTTATTAATTAGTTAATTTATATATATAAGATACATGTTGAATAAACTAAGCTAGAGGAGATGGAGATAAAAGCTACTTTACTCTCAATTTATTCTTTGCTAGAATAGTTAATAGCCCTTTAGTCTATAATAAAATAACTAAGAGAAGATTGTCTATACATAATGTAATGATCTATTTTTTTATTTAATAAAAAAAGTAAAATTGGTTTAGTTTTGTTTAATACTGAGGTTTGTAATAGTAATAAAGTTGGATAAAAAGAGTTATGTTGTATTGCTTTGGATAGAAGTTGAAGTTCTTTATATATTGTAAAGATAATGTTGTAATAAATAAGAAGAGCATATTTAAGTTTGTATTTATTATTTTTAAAAAGTACTAGAGTGCTGCTAGTTATTATACCTAATGGTATTTGTTTATTGATATGATTTGATGTAAAAGCTCAAATAAAGCTATTTATATTATGACTAAATATTTCTAGATTATTTGATATTTGGCATACTGCATATCTTATTAAAGTTGAAAAATGCAAATGGTTTTAAAGAAAATTAGAAAATGTATAATATCTTCAAAGCATTATAACATCTTGAACAAAGCTAATTTGAACATTTCTCTAATAAAAAAGAAGGTAGGTAGGCAATTCCTCTAATAGTAGTTTGATTTTAAAGTTTTTTAATGCAGACAAAGCTGGATCAGTTGTTAATGCTAAGGTTTTTCTTCATATAATATATATTGTAAAATTAAGAACTAGTTAATATTGTTTTGTAGAGTATGCTATTGAGAGATTTATTATTGAAAAAACCAAGTCATCCTGTTTGTAATTTGTTGAATCTGCTTTATTGTAGTTTTTAATAAGTATGTGTATAAATTGTCAAGAAGTTTTGAAATGAATTGATTATGCAGAAATTTTTGTAATATAAAATCTAATAAAAAGATATTATTCTGAGTTTCTTAGATTTTAAGTTCTTTGTCAAAAGTAATTGTAAGTATATGATTATATATTATTGCTTTTAGTATTAAAAGAAGATATGTATATTGTTGCTTGTCTAATATAGAATAGTTGTATGGTTGGACAGACTGTATAAGATTGATTAAGTCAACAAGTGAAGAGTTATTGGTATATATGTTTATATTAATATAAAGGTTTGTAAAAGTAAGCACAAAAGTTAGCAATGTTATTAAAGAATTTAGATAAGAAGGCTAAAGGTTGGTGAAGCATTCAAAAAAGATATAAAAGTGCTAAAGATGATATTTTGCTATTATGTAAAATTTATTTTCTATATTTTATTGAACACTTATTATATAAAATGTTATATTTTTCTTATTGAAATTGGCTTTGGTTAAGGTATTTCAAAATGGTATTGAAGAATTATTAAATATGCTAAGTGGTCTGACTAGGTTAGGTTGTATTGTTTTTTGATTGTAAGGTTGTACTATTGCAGATGAAATTAGGTCTATGGCTTTTTTAAAATTGTTTAAGTCAATATGAATCTTTTTTTTATAGTCTATTTAAAGGTTATAAATTGTTTTGATTACATTAAAGTAGTAGTATTTAGATGAATAAGCCTTATTTTTTAGTATGCATTTCTGGTAAGCTGTTAGTATATTGTTAGATTATATAATATAGTGTCAAGTTTTGAAATATTTGTTAAAGAAATTATATATTTTTCCAAAAATTATGTTTTTTGTAATTATTTAACTTTTTTTTTTAGATATTTATTTGGTCAGAGTATATGAATTTAATTTTAAAAATGTTAGTGATAAGTTTATGAAAGCAATTATTAGGTTTTGCATCAAACAAAACCAATAGAGACATTGATCTTAAGTGATTTTTTTAATGTTATAATGAAAGTTATTTTAAGTTAAAAGTTCTATGCTTGTTGTATTTAAAAATTGTTTTATGCTTATAATATTATGATTATTTAGTTTCTCTTTGAGATAGGAGGCTCTAGAATAACTTAAGAGGATCTTATTTATAGATGTTCTAGGAAATATTTTTGGAAATAACCAATTATTACAATCATATAAGGTTTGTAATCCCAAAGTGTATAATACTATTATTATTTAACATGTTTATATATTCATTTGTATTAGTAGGAAAACTGAAAGTTGAGATAGAATTGAGATATTGGTAAGAGCTGCATTTTGTAATTGTTGTAAATATATTTTTAGGAATAATAAATCAAAATTAGAGTAGTTTAGATTTTTTTGTAAAGTTGTGACTAGCATTAAGGCCTGGGCTTAAGCTAAGTTTGTTAATGTATAGATATCTGAATTGAATAAAAAGGAGTTAGAAACTTCTTGTGTCAGTCTTACTTTGTGTTTTACTAGTTTTGTACAGCTTCAATTAAGAGAATTTAGTTGTAAAAGAGAAAAAAATAAAGAGTATAAATAATAGATAAAATGTGGAATAATAACACTGTTTATAATATAAATTGCTTGTTTTTTTGTTATATTGACAAACTGCAGTTTTTTTAGGTTGATCCTAACTTATGCTATTATTTCTTTTTGTACTAGAGTTGGCTTTTTGTTGGTTAAGAATCATGCTTCCAGATATTTAAAAGATATTCTATTATTAATTGCAACTAATTGCTTATTGTTGAAGATTATTGAGTTGTTTGAGTCTAATGAGTTTGTAATTAAAGTGAATTTGAATAGGTTAACATTTATGTTAGTAAATTTGTAGAAAGATGAGACAGTATTTAGGATGCTAGTAAGAGATGTTATGTTTGGTACAATCTATAGTAAGTTATCTATATATGTTATTACCAAAATGTGTATTTCTTTTGTATTTGAAGAAGGGATTCTACTAACAAAACCTTAATGTTTATTATATATTCTTAATATTAATAGATTATAGTTTATTTTTCAGAGAAGAGATAGAATTGTCTCTCCTTGGTCAACTTTATCTTCTATATAATATGATGTAGTTAGACCTAATGTAGTAATTACTTTATTAGTTTGATTTAAGAGCAAATATAATGTCAGGTTTATAGCCTTATCTGGAATATATATTCTTTTGAGAGCTTTATATAGTATAGGTATATAGATCAAGTTAAATGCTTTGGACATGTCTTGAAAAAAAATCCAAATTTTTTTTTTGTTTGTAGTTGCATTTTTCAGAATTTAAATGAGTCATAAGATTGGTTGTAGTATTGATTGGTATAGAAAGACTGCAAAATTATAAGATAAGAGTACTTGATTGTAAATTAAAATATTAGTTAATTAATTTGTTATAATTTTTGTAAAGATTTTTCTAGTAAGATCTATTAATGTGATAGGATGGGTAGAATTGAGTTTATAGTTATAGCATTGTTTTTTTAAAATTGGTCAAACATTGGCTTGTAACTACTAATCTGAGATAATTTTTTGTATTAAGCAGTTATTAAAAATATTTAAAAGATAGAAAAAAGCTAATAAAAATAAATGTTGTAAAACTTCATTTGTGATTCTTAAAGGTTTAGTTGCTTTTTCTTTAGATACTGTTTTTATTCTTTGTTTTAATTCTATTATAGTAATTAGAAAAAGAAAGTTTTCATAGATGTTGTCTTGGATATTATTAAGTAGTAAATATGTTGATTCCCAGTCCTTCTAGTTATTATTATTTGATGGATTATACTTGGTCCAGTTTTTAAAATATAATTATATTGCTTCTTTAATCTTTTTTTTGCTTGTAACTATTTTGTTAAGTAGGATAATTTTTTCAAAACTGATAGGTTCTGCTTTTTTTAAAAAAATGCTATCTAGTATATTGTAATAAAATTTACTAAAAACTATCAAGCTGTAGCAAATTTTAAAATGATGAAGGTCAAGTGGAAGATCTTTTATTTAAAGAAAAATAAAATAAATGAAAAAAAAGAAATATAAAAATAAATAAAATAAATAAAAACAACTAAAATAAAGAATAAATATTTAAAAATAGAATTTAAATTCAATAGCCTCCTAGATACTATAAGGAGCTTTACGATAGGCTGGTTGTAGGGAAGATTTGACCTATTGTCCTTTTTGTATTAGC
>CAJVQA010000960.1:0-28603 GCA_910591915.1 Cetraspora pellucida | reverse complement strand
AATGCTTTGCTGATCGTCTTCACGGTTTCATTTACTTCTTTCATCGAACTTAACTAATTATAATCAAATAAACGATATATTAATGATAATTATAAATTTTCGGAATTTTTTTTTTTTTAAACCAATTTAATTACGTTTAATATTCTCGTTTTTGATTCGATTAAGTCTAAAGGTTCATATAACGAACGGCTCAAAACTTCGAACCAGCCTAGTTCTTTGGCACAGGTTTCAAGGTATACACCGTATGGAACGTATAAATGACGTTTTTGGGCGGCTTCTATGAAATCTATTAGGGCCTGGTGTTTAGGCTGTAAAATAATAATAGTAATAAGCATCTCTTGAACATTTTAAATCAAACCTGTACATTAGGTACATTAAAAAAAAATATAACACATATTGTAAAAGATCAAATTCTTATATACGAGATTTAGTGTAGACTAAGCATCAATTTCGTTAAATAAATTAAAAATATAATACTTATACATGTCTTTGAATATATGTAAATGTTAAATTGAAACGATTATTACTTACTGAGTAAGAAACTTTTTTCGACGATTTTCTTTGTTTTGTAAAAAACTGTGTGTTCAATTCTTTCACAATTTGGTCAACATTTTTCTTTAGATCAATTCGGTTTGTTAACGCGTTGAACAGGTAGAAATGATATAGATTGAACAGTAATTTTTTTCTTTTTGCAAAGTCAAAGTAAGTTTCCCCATCCATTATGTACAGTTGTAACTATGATAACAGTAAACAATTGTTTAGCATAGAAGAAACTCGTATTTTCATGGAAAATCAATGGTTATGATTGGTTAATTTATGTAGATCCAAGCATGATTATTGACCAATCAAATTAATTAAAAAATCTTTCGATACGCGAAATAAAAACAAAATAAATTTATTATTAATGAAAACGAAACTTTTTCAATACTAAAGTCATTCTATTCTATTTTTTAACCACTATATTTCATTAATAACATGTTGTTATATCTGACATGGTACTACTCTTGGTTTAAACTACTGCGATTAGACCACACCATCGTATATACTATATTAGAGATCTTAGTTTTCTTTTCTATTTAATAAATAATACATATATATATCATGATTCGGGTATAATAGAACTTGCTAAAAGTTTGATATTACTTGGCCTGTTTAATAAATAAATAAAATTTTATATTAATAACACTCATGGTTTAGCAATTTGTGAATCTAATACACATTTGCTTAATAATTTAAACATAGTAGAAACTCAATAAACTCTATCAATACCAAACGTTCTACCTTTATTCTTATGAAAATTTTTGAGGAAAGTGATTGAAAACGATTGAAAAAGATTTTCTGTTAGTAAATAAATTTTATTAATTGATCAAAGTATATTTAGTATGAAACTTGTGATTAAACAGATTGTAAAAATTCCAGTTTTTAGACAACTATTGTATATCAATTTTTCAATTGCCCATATAAAATAACTTGTGTAATCATGATTTTGGAATCTATCAGATATGAGTTTCTTCTATGCTCAATTGTTTGAAACGATTATATATGCATAGGAAAACATTCATCTGATTGGCTAAGTTTTATAGATATTTCATGATTTCTTGTAATAATTAGCTAATCATATTTAGGATTGAATCTCCCATTCTCTAATAAGACCTGTCCAATAGTATCTATTAGTCCTGTCTCCTAGTGTTATATCTATGTCTTTATTGTCATTTTTCTTTTACCTTATTTAGGTTTTTTTTTGATAGTAAGGTGAGACCTTGTTCATATCTTTATTAGTAATTTTAGTTGTACATATTAATATATTATATATTAAAGATATACTAAAATTATAAAATACAAAATAAAAATTCATACAAGAATTAAAGCTCAGATGATTTTATCTGTAATTTAAACCGATTATAATGGTCAAGGCCTACTTAGATTTGTAATGATAGAATATGATTATAAAATGTATTATGATTAATTTGAGTATCAATTATATATTGATTTTTCTAATAGTCTGTCTAATTGATAGACAATTATTAGAATATAAGTGTAATTGATTTGCTATTCTATATAGACATGAGTATAAATAGTTTGTATATAATCTTTTGTGATGTCTAATTTGTTGTATCTGTTATAAAGTATTGTAAATATTATAAGTTTAAAGAGATATAATATTGTTATTCTTTTTTCAATTAGAGAGGTTGATGCAGTATGGTTTTCATATTTGGTTGTAAATTTGATTATTAATATCAAGAAATATTTGAATAATAATTTGTAAGGCTATTTTAGTTGGTATATTGTAGTTATGAATTGTTTTAATTAAGAATAAGATCAAGATAAAAGGAGTTTGCTTGAAATGGTATTTGATCAAATGAAAAATGCATTTGAATTTTTCAAATAAGTTCATGAAGCTGACTAGTAGATAAGTCAAGATCTATTTTAGATAAAATATGCTGAATTGATAAATTAATAATATTTGTAATAAGAGAAAAATCAAGACAAGTTAGTTAATATAAATGTGAATTAGGAAGATTATATTGAAAACAGTTAGTATTTATAAAAATAGTTAGATTTATATTGTAAAAAGAAAAGTATATTGGCAATTATTTAGTAAAGCTTTGATTTTAAAAACTTTAGATTACTTAAATTTGAAGCTAATAAAATTAGATATAGGTTTTTGATTATAATTTAGATATAGTCATGTCAATTGCTAGTCTATGTAGTAATTAATATAAGACCATTTTTTGTTTCTTTTTTGTGAAAACCACATTGTCAATATATGAGTTTTGCAAATATTTTTAATAAAGAATTGAGTAAGAAGCTTAACAGAATTTTATTCTCATTATAGAATATAAAAAGAGTTGTAAATGTTTGTATATTAAAAGTTTAAAAGCAGAAAAAAGGTATTTTATTTTGTTAAAAAGTCAATTATGTTATTGAAGATATTATTAGTATAAGCTTAAACTTTGTGAAAGTTGATATTTAAATTAAAGGATTTAATAATATTAAGAAGTATATGCTAAAAAAACAACTCTTTCTGTAGATTATTTATACCAAAACTACAAAAAAACATTTAATTATTTCTTACTTTTTATTAAGCAAATCTTACTTGACCTCTTAAGTAAACTTGTTTAGTATATCTTTTTCATTTTAGGTGACTGTGTTTTAAATCTCAAAAACACCTGGCTGCTGAGAAAAGTTCCAAAAACTAAGTTTTTGATTTTTGTTTATTTATATATAATTTTACTAATTAAACCTACTTTCTTATTTATTTAAAAGTTGTTTAGCTTACTGAGCCAGATATGCTAATATATCTTTTATTTAAAACAGACCAAAACTTATAAAAATACAAGTGAAAAACAAAAACAAAAACTTGGTCTTTGCAAGTATTTTTATTATCAATTTTAGGAAAATTTGCTAAAGTGTCCTGAAAATTTTACTTTTCTGGTACCTATTAGAATTTCCTAAACATTTAATAAGCTTACCTGAAGCTTACATACTTTTTCAAACTTTCTTAATTAGTCTAAAAACTCCTAAAATCAAACAAATTTTTCTGTAAAATATACTTAAAACTCTATTTTTAGAACAAAATACTGACCTTAACAACAGTTGTATCTGATACCATTAACCTTAACTATTTTTACCAAAAGTGTTTTAAAAGCTTTGGTATTGGTATTCTTGAAGATGCAACTAATACTTCACATTCCATTTTGGCAAACAAGCAACTAAACAATTGTTCAATTACAGAACTTAGAGAAGGAACTAAAAGTTGTTATTACTTTAAAGTACCTGAATCTAGTTTTATTATTACATGCTTTTGTAACAAGTTTCATATCCACTTCATCTCAACTACCAACCAAATCTACAAACAAAATAAAGTCATTTCTACTAATAAAAAATCCAAAGATAAAAAATCTTTAACAAACAATATCATAAATTCTACTAAATTTATTTCTTTATCACTAATAGCATCACTCTCATCTATCATACACAATCACTAATATGTTAAATGCAACTTGTCTATTGCCTGAAAAGAAATAAACAACCAATATTATTTGGCAGCAGATGCAATTTTATACAATAACAAACCTCATCACAAAATATATAAAATATTCAACAACTTATTCAACAATCAAGCTTCTTCTTTATATTTATTTAAAAACTCCAACAAACAATTAGTTTTTACAACCTACTAGCATCTGAACTCACATTTACAACCTCATCTAGCAACAACAATAGTACTACAAATAATATGTATTTAGATAATAATATCATTAATAATAACAACAACAATAACTAATAGGAGATAGTGATCATAGTAGTTAGGTTGTCATCTTTTAAGTAACAGGTCTAGTGTTCAAATTTTTCTATAATAAAATTTAAAAAATTATACCTGTATTATGGCAAACTGTCTCTTGATAATCAGTTGGATTAGTGTATCTGTAACCTTAAGTTACACTATCTTAGAACATCTATGTGAAATGTAACATTACATGTATATAAAGAAATATATAACTGGTATTATATAAGGCTTCAGTGCAAACTCATGATAAGACCACTAGGCACAGTAAACTAAGAAACTGAAAAGTTGGAAGCCTACTTGGAAATTCCTAACTAAAGAGGTAGTATAAACTTTTGACAGTATAGTTAAACTAATAGAAGTTCATAAAACACTCCCAAAGGAATAGGCAGATAAACCAAATGATAAGATGTGTAGAGGAGCATATGACCAACCAGGTTGCCAAAATCACTAAAGAAAAAAAAATACATAAGTATACCATACTGGGCTATTTGAATTGAAAGTCAGAGAAGTCTTGTTGGTTCTGAGTAGCAGTTAGTAGAGAATAATAAAGAAGATGTCATAATAATAGGTACTGGAGTTCTAGTGAACTTTATAAAAGTAAAAATAGTATAGCATAGCAGTTAAATAGTTAACCCCTATGATTGCAAATATTAGTCAACTATAGTGAGTTACATAAAACTAGATCAGCTGTATGTAAGATATAAAAGATTCTAGTAAGTTTTTTGTTAAGAATAAACTAGTCTTAAGAGGCCTCAAAAGCATAAGGTACTTTGGATAAGTGTAGTCTTGAAGAAGTCATCATAAGACATAATGGACTACATATACAGAGAGTTTAAATATGCAAGATCCATAGTTGGCTTGCAGGTATGCTACCTAATATAGAACCTGTATAGTAATATATAGGCAGACTACTTAAATTAAATACTAAAAATGCATATATAGCTAGTTGTAACCTTCAATGTAAGAAAGCCCCTAAAGGCATCTATGTCTAAATACATAAATAAAAACATCAATCTCATAGGCAGAGACTTTAATTATAAAAAAAAAAAAACAATAACTAACTACAACATTAACAACAACAACAACTATTATCCAAAATCCACTTTATTCCAAGAAACAATAACAACAACAGCAAAAAACAAGTAAACAACAATAAGAAATAAACAAGCAACAACAACAATAAACAGAAACCAATATTACTAATAACTAACCAAAAATTAAAGCCAAACTAATATTTAACTGGCTTGCTAATTTTCCAATTTCTGATGATATAAAAGATAAATTACAACTTTAAACAGAATTCTTTAGAAAAATCTTTAATTTTCTCAAATCCTACTTATATGACTTTTATCTTAGTAAAGCAATTAAACCTAAAACTCCTAAACAAAAGGCCCTTAAAGCTAGTTTTTATCATATTATTTGCAAAATGGCTGAAGACAAACTCCAGTTTCTTATTGATTTTATTTAGCAAACCAATCCTAATATAAATAAAGCAATTACAATTCCTTTTGACATTTTTGAAGAAATCTTCAAAAAACTTATTTTAGTATTTACAACAATTTTGTTTACAAAACTTAACTACTTTAAAATCTTTGCCTCTTCAGTAACTATCTCTTTATATACTAACCAAAACTGTCTTTAACTTTGCATTAATCTAGCTTGTATTTACTTATATCTTTTTAATAACTATCAAGTCATCAATTATATTAAATTTGCTAAAAACTTTCAACTTTGACTTAAAAGATTTAATATAACTTCAAAAGTATCAGATTTTAACAAAAGCAAGCAATACATCATAATTAGATCTTATAACAAATTCAACATCTATTTTGACTTCAATATTTCAAAAACACTTTTTCATTAAAAACTAAATATTCTATTTCTTGCAAACTACTTAAACTATTTAAAACAATGGTTTAAACAATTCTTTCCAATATATAATTATCAATTCACTTAACTATTAGATGAAACTAAAGTTTTCAACTTCCTAAAATACCAAATTCAATAGAAATTTATTCTTTATCTTAAAGAAACCTTACTGACTACAGTGGGGTGCCATATTATTGTAGACATTTTTTGAAAATTTATATTGATCTAAATAAACAAGATATAAAGTTAAAAATTATATAAAATATTATTCAAATCTAAAGCTTTCAAATAAAAAAAATATATAAAATTCTATACAATACTTTTTAAAATAATTAAATTTAAAAAATTTTAGGATTTTTTTATTTGTACTAAAACCTAGTTTTTAATAAAAGTTTAGTATAAATATTAATTTTAATTTTTAGTACATATTCAACTTAATTTTTTATTAAGTAAACTAAGCTTAATTATTAAGTAAAATTTGTTTAGTATAAAAAAATACACATATTTTGAAATTTTTAAATTTTTTAAAAGAATATTTATAAAATTATTAAAAATAGTAAAAATTACTGTATTTGGCAATTTGTTAATTTTAAATTTAATAATTTAGCTTTTATATTTAGTAATAATATTTAGTTTAAAATTTTTTAAAATTTTTTATAAATTTAGAATTATATATAATTTATTATATTGAACAAATTTTACTTAATAATCAATTTTAGTTTACTTAATAAAAAATTAAGTTATTTTATAAAAAAACTTAATCTAACCAAATTTGTACAATTACTATTTTCGTACAAGTGTAACATTATACAATTTTGTGTAACATTAACTATTTTAACAACTACTGCATAGAATTTTATATATATTTTTTTATTTAAAAGCTTTAGATTTGAATAATATTTTATATAATTTTTAACTTTATATCTTATTTATTTAGGTCAATATAAATTTTCAAAAAGTGTTTATAATAATATGGTACCTTACTGTATAATAAATTTCCAACAATCTTATAATTTACAAGAATGCCATAATGAAACTATAAAACTAGCAAACTTTCACATTCTTATTTGTAAAGAAGAAACTTGTTCTTACTTAAAACAAATAGAATCTAAAAACAAAGTAAAATAAACAGAAAATACAAATTCATCTATTACAATTCCAAAACCTCTATATTAATACAACTTCTTATAATTATTAAATAATATTTTTAAAAAATTATATAAAGATTTTTCAGAACAAGAAAATAAAATTTGGAAATGATCTAAGATTGATCCATCTATATTTTACAAAAATAGCAAATATAAAGCATTTTTTAACAAACAAATTCCTATCACTCTCCTTAATGAGCTTGCAACAGAAATAAAAAAATCTGCTTGCAAGATCAACAATGTTCTAACTAATTCCAAACAACATAGTTATTACTTTTATTTATATTTTAATCTATGCAAAACATTGCAGTACAAAACCATTACATTGACAAACTCAACAAATAGCAAGCAGTAGAATTCATTACCTTTAAGCCTATTAGTACAGAACTATTAGCAAAAGTTTTAACCTTTTTTAATTCTCTTAACAAATTATTAACATATCTACAAATCAATACTTATTATTAAGAAATAGACTACCCAGAGGCAAACGAAATATTACAAGATAAATTTCAAATATCATTCTCAATTTTCTCCTTAATTGAAGAGTTTCTCTTTCTTAAGGAAACTTTTTTTCAGTAAATCTGTCTTTTACAAACCTCATAAATGCAGTCACTATCTTGCCAAAAGATATATTCTTAATATTTGGTAAGGAAAATAATGTAAGTAGGCAGGCAGTAAAGCCTATTTACATAAAGAACCAAGTTAATGATGGCCAGACCCAACATATAAGGCAGGCTATAGTATTTTTTACAGTTGTGTAAAATAAGCTTTAAATGATGAATGATTCTGTAGAAGACAATCCAACCTTTCAAGTTTCTGCTTCCAACATTCACCTTCTGCAAACAAATACATGCTATAACAAATTTCTACAATCACACAATCTATCTATTATATATAATTCTATAACACTTAGAAATTTCTTATCCTAGCTTCGAAAACACTTTTTTTACAAATAGTTTTAAAATATTTATTAACTAAAACAAAACTGAGTTAAATATATATACTAACCTTTTTGATCTTATTTTGTATAAACATTATACTATTCAACCTTTTTAATATAAAATATACAAACATCTACCCTTACTAGCAACATTTAACAATACTTTATTTAACATTCACTCAGTCTCACTTAATCAATTGTTCCTTACAAACCTATTATTTAAATCTCTATTTATACCAGTTACTTCTACATCTAATCATATAGTTAATAGATTCAAGACTTTTTCTCAACTTACATTCTCTAACACACATAACACACAATCTACCATCCACTTACCAATAGATGAAACATCTACATCTACTTTATATAAACTATTACATTTATCAATATATACACACAACACATAAGAATACAATGATACTCTAAAACAACAAGTTTAAAAGGTTTATTGTTTATCTCATAACATCAATATAGCTAGCATTACAGAAACTAAAATTGCACAAAACAATGCAAATACTAAATTTTCTAGATCCTAGCAGTTTACTTATTATTGATTTTGCACTAATAGCTGCAAAGCTAGAACAGCAATTATGATTCAAAAACTTCTAAAACTACATGTTTACAAAACACTTCAATTTTCTGGTTATGCTATTGTCATAGATCTTTTCTTTAAGTATGACTTTAAATTTCACATTATTTTAGTTTATTTATCTAATAATAATCATCAACTTAGACTTCTTATTTAAAATAATATTATACAATGGATTTATGAAACAAATACTAAAAGCATACAACCAATAATCATGAATGACTTTAATGTCTCTAATAATGTACAATCATTATTAATCAAACTCAAACTTATTCATTTCCTTCAATATAACAATATGTATAACGTAACTAAATATACATAATCATTAACTCTTATCTGACATAGCAGCAGATACAGTAGTCATATTGACTACATCTGGGTTAACCATTTCATTATTCAGTACTTAACTTCTTATTATACAGAGAATGCTAACCAAAGTACACTCAGTGATAATAAAATTCTCATATCATCATAAGAATTCTCTTATGCTATTACTAGAAAACAGCAATAAGCTACCAAAACCAAATAAAGAGTTTTTGCCTGCAAACAAATGAACCAAGACCATTGGCAAGCTTTTGCTGATCAAGTCACATCTAATTTTCAAACTAACAAGGCTTTTTCTATAACCAATATCACAGAATTACTTAAAGCCTCATAGCACAAAATCAAAAAAGCATTATTGCAATTACTCTGCAATATATTTCTAACAAAAAATTTACAGTTTGGACTTTTAACATATCTTCTCTTTCAAGGCATCTAAACTATATTTATGTTTTAAAAAACTTAACAATATTATAAGACAGGTCAAAGCCTCAATTCAAAACCAAACTTCAATGTCTACAGCCTACAATCAAGATATTATCTGCTTAACTCTCTTTATCATCTTAATATATCTGATCTGTTTTATAATTCTAACCTTTTATTTAACTAAATAACTGCAGTCAATACTAAATGAAAAACACTTTACCATGCCTATAATTTGAAAAACATTAAGAATATAAGAGAACAAATCAATAATAAAATAAACAAAAGATGTAATAAACTTCAAAACAGTCCAACATTAATGATTAATAATATACTTAATCAACACAAAGATTCTGTTAGATCTGATAATATCAAAGAACAAAATAACATTATTACTAAACCAACTCTTATCAAACAGCATATTCAACATACTTTGATAACTGAACAGTTCTTAGAAACATCTAATCACAATTATTTGACACAATGTGGCAACAAGAATACCAACTTAAACTTAATATTAACCCTACATGGTATCAAACAGCACTCAATAAATTTTCTTTAATAGAAGTTTTTGAAGTTATTAGCCAACTTCCTAACAACAAAGCATGTGGACCATTAGACATCAGCTATAAAATACTTAAACATGCTAGAACACTATTTTTTAATACAATTATAGCTCTTTTTAATTGCTATTTTACATCTGAACAAATTTTAAATCAAAAGAAAGAATGAAAAATTTTTTCTATTTTCAAAAAGCCTATTTTTGATAGCAATCTAACTAATACCAGACCTATTAGTTTGCTTGAACATGTTAAAAAACTTTACACCAAACTCCTTACTAACTGACTCAATTATATCTTTACTTATTACAAAATTTTATTACCTTTTAACTATATAGCTCTATCTGGCAATAGCACAGCTATTCCTATACACATTCTTAACAATGTTATTAAAGAAGCTTCTTGTAATTCTAAACAACTTTGGCTTCTATTTTAGAATATAAGCAAAGCTTATAATTCTGTAGATCCAACACTTTTTACCAAATTCTTACTACATCTAAACATGCTATCTAATCTTATTAACATTCTTACCAACTTGCTTACTAATTAATATAACCAAGTTATCACAAATTTAGGTTTTACTAAATCATACAATATTAAAAATAGCATCAACCAAGAAGAAACTATAACTTCTTTATTTTGAAAAATTTACTATGATCTACTAATTAACAAAATAGCCTCAGACTTCTCAGAATACATTTTGGCCATAAAGTGGAATACTATTTTATTTTAGCCAAAGTTTCAACAATTTCAAACCTCAATATCTGTATTAGTATACATAAATGATATACTTTAGATAGCCAAATTCAAAAAAGAATTATAAACAATTATTGCTATAGCCACATCCTTTTACCATATGACTAACATACAAATTAATCTAACTAAATTAATCCTTACCTCAAATATCTCATCTACAGCTTCTATTCATTTCTTTAATTCATTACTTATACCTACTTCTGCTAACCAGTCATTCAAATTTTTAGGATACTGGTTTACTCTTAATAACTCTTATACAAAACAAAGTCAATTAATTTATGATAAAGCAATCCAACTCATTAATATTACAGATACCAAAAGAATTACAGACAAACAAGCTATATATATTACTAACACTGTAATTATTCCTACTATCGAATACAGATTACATAACATAATTCTTAAACACTCTATCTGTGATAATATTCTATCCAAATAACTTACTATGATTAAACATAAAGCCAAACTTTCTTGCACTAGTCCTAACAACACTATGCTAAACTCTTATATATATAATATATATAATATTTGGAACATCCAGTTATAACATCATGTATTCTGCTTTCAACAAAGAATTAATAACCTAGAAACACTTGGCATTTCTATAAAAATTAGATTACAGCAACTCCAAAACAACCACTGGTTTGCTACTAATATTCTTTAGCATAACCAACCACTTATTGATGGACCCAACAAACTTACACTTAACTTCAAAATTATACAACTTCTATAGCACTTGGGCATTTCAATTTTAGCAAATTCTAATGTTTTGTAGTCTAACACTATTTATGATAGTTATCAATCATTAGAACCTATACTTATTTAGCATTCCAAATACAATATTTTTAGAAAACAACTTTGAAAAAATAACATATTCTACCTAGAACAACTATGTATTGCAGATAATAGTACTCTACTTAAATAGTATTACCTTTTATTCAGATTTCATTACCTAACTAAAGAAAGGCAGCCTCTTTGGTCATCTATCTTGAAAACACAATTTTGTCTGACAGACTACACCACTTAATTCTCCTTTATTTCCAACTATCTGAAGTTAATGCCTTTGTATATAACACTTCACCAATTAAGAAAAAACTTAAACCATAGTTACTTATATATAATGACAATAATGAAGAGATTATTATTAGTAAAATTCATAAATATTTCTCAAACACAAATCAGTTTTCTATCTCATATTGGAATTCTATCATTGATTTAGAACATAATCATTACTACTCTCTTTCAGATTTGAACTGCACTCTATGTACTAGGTGCTATCTCAACTCAAATAAAATTAATCAGATATGTATAATTAATATATTAGCAACTATTTGTACTAGCTTTCTGGAAAGAAAAATCTTTAAACTCAAACTTAATAATAACTACTTAAACCTTATTTACTCAATAGCAATTAAACATACTTCATGAATTCCATATAACTATCCTATTATCAATATATCAAATTCAACTATTGCTGAAATTTTTAAATCTAATGAATGTTCAAACAAATTTAAAAAAATCTTTCAAAACAATTTGTCATATAAGGAATTTATTTTTTATACAGATGGATCAGTAACTAATATTGAAACTGAACAAAGCTCAATGGGCATTGAATAGGTCTTAGTTAATAGTAATAACCAAATTCTTCACAAATTCTTAGCTAAAATTTACTTTTGGCTATCAGCCTATAAGGCAGATCTCTTCTTTATTTTATTAGCAATTTCAACTGTATCTCATAATGCAATACTTCAAATTTATACTGATTTACAATCTGTTATCTTTAAATTTTAAAAACTTTTTATTCAACTTAATAATCCTAACAAACTCTTTAAATTTAATGCATAGCCTTTATGGTATATATTTCTAAATATTATCAAATCCTTTAATCTAAATATTAACTTTTACAAAGTTCAAGCTTATACAAATAATATCTTTAATAACATGGCTGTGATTCTCTAGCAAAACAATATATCTTTTTTTTACCTTTAAATTTTTATATACAAATATTTACAATTCTTTTTATATTTTACAATAAGAACAAAATTTTGTTGAACTTCTTACTAGACATTTTGTTAAAAATATCTGTAAAGCACACATACTGGTAATGTAGTTTTTACAAAAAAGAAACAATAAATAGGCTCATATTAATTACTATATAGACTAGAAATCTATATGGCTATATCTCAATAATAATTAAAAACCTACATCTAACTTTATTAGCTTTAAACTCAACTAATCTAAAACCTTCAAAATTAAAGTCCTTCTAAATCAACTACCAATATACTTTTCTTATCATAATACCTATCTAATGATCTTTCCAAATGTTAACTGCTTTTGATACAATCTTCCTGACTCCTACTTATACTAATTAACTTGCTCTAATTCATCTCTTATTATAAACATTATTAACTCATCAATTTAGTACATTTTATCTAAAGCAGACCTCAACTTATCTACTAGTCAACTATATGAACTTACTTACAAAATCCAAAACTATTCTTTATTTGACTAAATACTATTTTAAACAAACTCTTTCTACCTTGACTTTACTCTTAAAGGTCTTATATCTAAAGCTCTAACTGAAACAATTTATAACTACAACATACCTATTAAAATAGTCTTACAAACTATTATCCAAATACTTCTTAACATTAATAACTAAATCTATAATCAAATATAGAAACCTTACTACATTGATTTTTTTAACTAGAAAAAAATAATAACATTACATCTTTTCTAAGCTCTAATAATAACTATATCTTTTAACAAATATAGCAAACTAGATATCACAAAAGATCATATATAAACTATATATACTCATGTCTATGTAGAATAGCAGATCAATTACATAACATCCTAATATCTGTCTATCAATTGGACAAGCTGTTAGAAAAATTAACATATGGTTGATACTTTGGATTAATTATAGTACATCTTACAATCACATTTTAATATTACAAATCTAGGTAGGCCTTAACCACCATAGTCAGTTTAGATCACAAATAAAACTGTCTAAGCTTTAATTCTTGTATGTAGTTTTTATTTTGTAATTTATAATCTTAGTATATCTTAGTATATAGTATATTAATATATACAACTAAAATTACTAATAAAAATATAAGCAAGGCCTTATTTTAATACTAAAAAAAAAAGAAGTATATGCCATAAAGGTTATATATTAAATTTAAAGAGTTTGTTAGAATTATTGAATTAAGTAGAAAGTTTATAGAACTTAGAAATAACCAATAGTGAGTTAGTATAAATATAAAGTATTGTATTATGAAAGATAGTTGAGATTTCAGATAAGATAAAAAAGAGCTCTGTTTTATAAGCTAATAGCCAGTGATAGATTTTAGCTAAAAATTTATAAAGAACTTGGTTGTTATTATCAATTTGAACTTATTTAATACTCATTAAGCTTTGTTTAGTTCTAATATTGGATACTAATTTATTAGTATAAAAGTTAAATTTCTTATATAGCAAATTGGTTTGAAAATTTTTTTCAAGTTTGTTTGTTTGAACAGTTATTAGATTTAAAGAGTTCTGTAATAGCAGAGTTTGATATATTAATAATAGGATAGTTATATAATATTTGTGAAGGATGTTTAATTGCTCTTGAATAAATACAATCTATATAATTAGTATTAAGTTTAAGTTTAGAAGATTTTCTTTCTAGAAAGCTAGTATAAATAGTTGCTAAAATGTTAATTATGCATATTCACTTAACTCTGTTTGAGTTAAAATAGCATCTGATATATGGTATGCAGTTTAAATCTGGAAGAAAATAATAGTGATTATGTTCTAAATCAACATTTGTATTCTAATATGAGATAGAAAACTGGTTTGTGTTTAGAATATATTTGCAAATTTTGCAAATAATGATCTTTTTATTATTATTATTATAGGTAAGTAGCCAAGGTTTAAGTTTTTTCTTAATAAGTAAAGTATTATATACAAAAGCATTAACTTATTGAAGTTGAAAATAAGAAAAAATTAGATGATGTAATTTGTCAGATAAAATTATATCTTCCAGATAGGTAAACTAAAGAGGTTGTCTTTTTTTAGTTAGATTGTGAAGTTTTGATAAAAGATGATAACATTTATGTAGTATACTATTGTCTGCAGTACATAATTGCTCTAAATAAAATATATTGTTTTTTCAAAATTGTTTTTTAAAAGTATATTATTTGGGATGTTAACTGAGTATTGGTTCTAGTAGTCAATATCTATTATGAAAAGTATTAGGCTACAAGACATTAAAGTTAGCTAAGATTAATATGCCAAGATATTGTAGAAGTTGTATGATTTAAAGTTAAATATAAGTTTGTTAAGTCTGTCTATAAGTGGTTGGCTATGCTAATGAATATTAGTAACAGATCAAAGATTGTTTTGAAGTTGCTGTAGTTAGATTTTGATAGAAATACCAAAAATCTTAGAGTAATTAATTCTTTGTTAAAAGCAGAATATATAATGTTGCAACTAGATATCTTAGATATTATATATATTATATATATAAGAGTTAAGTATAGTGCTATTAGGGCCAGTATAAAAAAGTTTAGCTTTATATTTAATCATGATAAGGTATTTAAACAAAATACTATCACAAGTAGAATGTTTAAGAATAATATTATATAATCTGTATTTGATAGTAGAAATAATTATAGTATTAGTAATATAAATGGCATGTTTGTCTATAATTCTTTTTGTATCAGTGACATTAATGAGTTGGATTGCTTTATTATAAATTAGTTGGCTTTGTTTTGTATATGAGTTATTAAAAGTGAAATTCTAAAAATTTAAATAGTCAGTTGGCAGAAATTGAAATAAGTAATAAGCTAAAGAAATAGATAAGAACTTAGATAATATATTTGAAATAAGAATTGATTTAGTTGAATTAATTTGGATGTCAGCTATATGATAAAAGGAGATAGCTATAGCAATAATTAATTGTAATTCTTCTTTAGATTTGGCTATTCAAAGTGTGTTATCTATATATGCTAATACAGATATTAAGATTTAAAGTTGTTAAAGTTTTGGTCAAAGCAAACTAGTATTCTACTTTGTGGCCAAAGTGTATTCTGAAAAGTCTGAAACTATTTTGTTTATAAAAGGGTTATAATAAATTCTTCAGAACAGTGAAGTTATAATTTCTCCTTAATTAATGCCATTTTTAATATTGTAAGAGTTAGTAAGGCCTAAATTTGTAATAACTTGGTTATGTCAATTAGTAAGCAAATTAGTAAGAATATTAATAAGATTGGATGACATATGTAAATATAATAAAGATTTGGTGAAAAGTATATAGTTTACAGAATTATAGGTTTTGCTCATGTCCTAAGATAAGAGCCAGAGTTGTTTAAAGTTACAAGAAACTTTTCAATAATATTATTAAGTATATGTATAGAAATAGCTATACTGTTACCAGGTAAGGCTATATAGTTAAAAGATAACAAAATTTTATAATAAGTAAAGATGTAGTTAAATCAATTAGTAAGAAGTTTGGTATAAAGTTTTTTAATATATTCAAGTAAACTAATAGGTTTGGTATTAGTTAAGTTACTATCAAAGATAGGTTTTTTAGAAATAGAAAAGATTCTGTCTTTTTTCTATTAGTTTGGAATTTGATCAGATATAAGATAGTAACTAAAAAGAACTGTAATTATATTAATAAATACTATTTTAACATGTTTGATTATCTCATAGCTGATGCCTGATGATCTATATACTTTGTTATTAAAGAGTTAATTAATAGCTTCAAGAACTTCTATAGAGAAGAATTCTTGGAGTGTTGGTTGATACTAATTAGAATCAATGTTTAGTTTAGATTAGTATTTTTGTTGCCATTATGTTAAATAATTGTGATTAGATGTTTCTAGAAGCTGTTCAATTATCAAAGTGTTGTTAGGTATGTTGTTTGATAAGTGATAGTTTAGTGATAATGTTATTTGATTCTTTAATATTGTCAAACTTGACAGAATCTTTGTGTTTATTAAGTATATAGTTGATTATTAATGTTGAACTATTTTGGAATTTAGTACATCTTTTGGCTATGTTATTATTAATTTTTTTCTTATATTTTTAACATTTTTTAGGTTGCATGCATAATAAAGTGTTTTTCACTCTGTGTTAGCTGCAGTTATCCAATCAGATAGAAGGTTAGGATCATGGAACAGTACAGGTATATTAAGATAATGAAAAGAGTTGAGTTGATCAATATTTTAATTATGAAATATAGGTACAGAGGTGTGATTGTAAGTTGCAAATTTAACTTGTCTTATAATATTGTCTAGTTTTTTAAGTTCTGAATATAATTTGAATACATTAGAAGAAAAAATATGTTGAAAGTTACAGACAGTAAATTTTTTGTTTAAGATATATTAAAAAGTAGCTAAATTAATATTAGTTTGAATTTTATGTCAAACAGCTTCAAATAGGCTGTATGCTAAGAAAGGGACCAAATTGATTTTTTTTTGAAAAAAGTTCTTAAGTAAAATAGATATAGATTTGATCATCTAATTCAGAACATTTATTATTTTTAAAAAAATTTTTTTGTCAATTTGGTCCTTCTTCTTAGCACACAGCCCAAATGATTCTATAGTATTAGTTATAGAAAGAATATTGTTATTTTGAAGATTAGATGTAACTTAGTCAGTGAAGTTTTGCCAAAGGTCTTGGTTCATTTGTTTATAAGCAAATACTCTATGGTTAATTTTGGTTGCTGATTGTCATTTTTCCAAGATGATATCAGTATATTATGATTACTAAATATACATTGGTTAGCATTATCTGTATAGTAGAAGGCTAAATATTAGATAATAGAATGATTAGTCCAAATATAGTCAATATGACTGCTATATTTACTACTATGATATATAGAAGTTAAGGATTGTTTGTGTTTTGCTAAATCATACATATTATTGTATTAAAGAAAATAAATAAGTTTAAATTTAATTGATAATGATTGTAAGTTGTTAGAAACATTGAAGTCACTTATAACAATTAGTTGTATATTGTTTGTATTTGTTTTTTGAATTATTATATAATATTGTTTTGAATAAGAAGTCTAAATTAAAGATTATTACAAAATAGGTAAACTGATATAATATGAAATTTAAAGTCATATTTAAAGAAAAAGTCTATTGCAATAGCATATCCAAAAAAGTTAAGTATTTTATGAACATGTGGTTTAAGATGTTTTTAAATCATAATAGCTGTTTTAGCTTTACAATTATCAGTAAATAACTAATAATAAGTAAAGTATTAGGATCTAGAAAATTTAGCATGTATATTGTTTTGTGAGATTTTAGTTTCTGTAATGCTAGCAATATTGATATCATAAGATAAACAGTAATTCTTCCATATTGGTTGTTTTAAGTTGTCATTATATCTTTATGTATTATGTATACATATTGACAGATAAAGTGGTTTGTATAAGTTAGATATATATGTTTTAGCTGTTAGTAATTAAAAAATAGATTATATATAATTATTAAGATAAAAGTTAAAAAATGTAGATTCATAAATGGTCTTAGACCAGAAAGCTGTATAATTAGATGCAGAGGTAGATGATAAATTAGTAGATGAGGATGTTAAGAATAAGTTAGCAAAAAACAGCTGATTAATTAAAGATAAAAAAGTGTAGTATAAAGTATTGTTTGATGTTGTTAGTAAAGGTAAATGCTTGTATAGTTTATATTAAAAAGGTTGAATAAAATAATGTTTGGGCAGAATAGGATCTGAAAGGTTAGTGTATATATGTAGCTTAGTTTTGTTTTGATTAATAGATATATTAAGACTATACTTGAAGAAATGTTTTTGAAAATAGAATAGAAATTCTCTAAAAGTTATGTAGTAATATATAGTAATAGAAATTTGTTGTAACATATATTTGTATCTGCAGAAGGTAAAGTGTTGAAAACAGAAACTTAAAAAGTTGGATTGTTTTCTACAGATTCTTTCACTATTTGAAGCTCAGTTTGCATAACTGTAGAGAATACCATAGTCTGTTTTGTGTATTAGATTTAACTATTGTTAACTTGGCTCTTTCTATAAATAGGCTTTACCATCAGCTCATTTATATCATTTTTCTTACCAACTACTAAGAATGTATTTTTTGGTAAGGTAATAGCTATATTTATGAAGGTTGTAGAAGATGAGTTTATTAAAAAAGGGTCTTTTTAATAAAATAGACTCTGTAATTAAAAGTGATGTTTTATATTTTATATGAAAATTTTTTTGTATAGTTTTGTTTGCCTCAGGATAGGCTGTTTCTTGGAAGTAGTTTGTAATTTGAGGATAGATAAGTGTTTTATTATAGAAGTAATAGAAAGTTAAAATTCTTGCAAGAAATTTAGTACTAATAGGTTTAATTGTAAGAAGATTGATTACTTATTGTTTGTTAAGCTTATCTATATTGTAATTTTGGACTGTAATATTTTAATAAAGGTTTAAATATAAATAGAAATAGTAGTTGCAATATTTGAAGTTAGTTGAAACATTATTAGCATTGCAAGCAGAGTTTTCTGCATTACTTGCAAGTTTGTCAAGTAATAAAATTGAAATTTGTTTGTTAAAAAATGCTTTATGTTTGCTGTTTTTATAAAATTAAGAGAAACTAAGTTTGGATTATTGCTAGATTTTATTTTCTTATTTAGAAAAACCAATATAGGATTTTTGAAAAATGTTTTTAAGAAGTTAAGAAGAGTGTTTATAGTATTGAAGTTGTTCTTCAAATTGTTAAATTTAACTTCTTTTCCTTTTTTTAATTATACTGCTTTATCTAAGTAGATACAATCAGTATCTGTACAGAAAGGATGTGTAATTAGTATGTTTAATTGCTTTACTATGATGTTTTTATAAGTTGTTAAGTTTTGTAAAGCTAAGTTTGATAAGCATTATTTCTTTAAGATAAAAAATGAAATTTTGTTAAAATTAGTATTTAAATGTATTAAAAACTTTAGTTTTATCTATAGGCTTAATAAATTAGTGATTATATAATAGAAAAATTTTTAAACTACAGTTTAAATTAGTCACATAAGTTTTTAAGAGATTGGATATTAAGTTTTTGTAAAAAGAATATTTTGAAAATGTTAAATTTAAGATATATATTAAATTTGCTATCTGAACTGACTGTAAAATATTATTATTCTTTATCAAAGTCAATGACTTCAGATAAGATTCTAAACCTTTTGGGTTGAAGTTGAATATCTTCAGCAAATTTGATATAGTCAATAGCTTAGTAGTAATTTGTAAGATAAAGATGAAAATATGCAAGATTAATGCAAAATTGTAATTAGTTTGAACTTGTATAGGGAGGAATAGTTGCAAATAAAGCAAATATTTTTGGATAGTTATGTTTTGTAAAGAATACAGTAGTGAATATAAAAATTAATTTTTTTAAAATTTCTTTAAGTATATCAAAAAGAATAGTTATAGTTTTGTCAATATTTAGATTGTTTTTTTAAATAAACTTGACTAGAAATTGGATCTTTTTTCTGTTATTTTGTAGTTTATATGGTAAAAACTAGCTTTAAGACTAGTCAATTACTAATTTTAGGTTTGATTTCAGTTTTAGATTTGAAGTTGAATAGATGTGCCCTTTTTCTTCAGAACCTGGAAATTCTGGTGGCCTGGTTGGTTCATCTGGTCCCTCCTTAAAGACTAGCATATTTGCCTGGTTTCACAAGTTCTAGCTTCATTTCATAAGTCTAGTCTTTACAGTAGCACCATCGAAGGTTTGGGTTACCTCTCTACTCGGGTCTTCCAAGTGGGCTTTCATCTTCCTACCTAGTTCCTTTGATTTACACAGCCTAAGGACTTATCTTGGGTTCACACTGCCTGGTACCAGTTTGTGTTCCATCATACAACATTGTATGAGTGCCTTAGACCTTCCAGTTATGCTAGTATAACATGGGTTATAGGTATTCTATCCCAACCAATCATGGAAGACAGTTAGCCATAACACAGAAAGAATTGCAAATTTTTCCCATCACTAGGATTTGAACTCTAGACCTGCCACTTGGAGGTTAACAACCTATCCACTTCACTAGGTCATCACACCCCCTAATGCATAGTTTGATAGTAATTGCAGATATTAAATATAACTAAGTTATATTTGGCTCAATATTATCATGCCAATAAGTAATAAGAACATAACCTGATGGGGTTGGTATTACTAGCTAATTTAAATAAGTCATTAAAAATTTGTTCATAGATAATTTATTATATGATTGATATAATTTAAAAAAGTTGACTTACTTATATTATAAGTTAATATTATAAATTAAAGATTGTATAAAATAGGTCTACAGTTTAGAATGCTAGAAGCAAACCTTTGAAAATTTTATTGTTGGGTGCTGTAATGAACTTATTTCAAGCCAACAACCAACTTTTGATATAATTACCTACTAGAACTTGATATATAATATGTTAGCATTTATTATTTTTTATAAACATGTATTTAAGCATCTGTTATTCTGAAATTCTAGTTTTGATTTAATCATATCTTTGAATAAAGAATGGAAAAAGAGTGTTAAAATTCTCTTGAGTAAACTATTTGTTTTTTACACTCTCTACAAACATAACTTCTCTTACTCTTTTTTTTGTCACCTATATAATCATACTAGTTTTTATTACACTGAACTCTTTGTCCTTCTACTCAAACAATTTATTACTTAAACTCTAATTCTCTTAATTGCATCTTAAATGCTACTGCTCTTAACATGTTTACCAATCTTGTCTCTAATTTAGATCAAGAAATTCTTATACTTAATAGCTTTAAATTGCACAACTCTTCACATATGCTATCTCTTATTTCTTCTCTATCTATCTAGTTTCTATTAACCTTTTTTTTACTATTCTTAATACTTCTATTTCTTACTATACAGCTGCTTCTCTTTCTATTAAATTTTTCTTTATTTAAACCAACAAATATATAAATAAATATGGATTCTATATTGTATTTTATGTTTTGTACAGTCTTAAACTACACTTACTACAAATTTAACTCATAGTTCTTCTTTTAGTTTACCTTTACTCTCTATCTTAATATTACAAATTATTATCAAAATTGATCTTTGGACTATTCAATAGATTAAATATCATATATCTCTCTTTTATATTATTACTAATATTCAAATCTAGATGAGTCTTGGCCACTCTTGTAGGTTTAGATCACAGATTATATATCTAAGGCTTTATTTTTCATATGTAATTTATAAGCAAGTAATTCTTTGTAAAAACTTCAATTAAATTTTAATAAAGTTAAAAACATGGTCTACTATTAATATTTAAAAAAAAAATAATGAGAAATGGCAGAAAGTCTTTGTAATTTTTTAAACCATTCTATAAAGGTAAATAATATTTAAATTCTATTATTTTTTAAATACATTAGATCTTATTAGTTTGCATTAGACAAATGTTTTTGGAACTTATAATATTTATTTTTATTATATACTTTAATATAAGTGCAGCTTTAATTAATATTATATTTTAATGCAGTTACTAATATTATATTAGAAAGCATCTACACTACTACAAATATTTTTCTTTCTCAATTGTTGAAAATTAGAGCACATCTTAAACAGAATTTTACTAATTCTAATTTTTTTATTTATTAAATATGAAGCCAATATAATTAAAATTTAATAAATACTAGGCAGATACTAGAGATACATACTGCATTGCATTGATATTAGATCCTTATTACAAAATGTTATTGCTAAATTATATATATAAACAAAAAATCAACCTTTTATATATCAAAGCTAAAGAGAAGTTAACTTTGATTAAATCAAAATATATAAATTTTTTAATTATATACTAGTGTATATGTTATAAGTAGAAATAAAATTATAATAAGTTTAGAGTTTACTTAGATTGAAATAGAATAATTATACCAAAAAATCCTAATCCTAATCTTAAAAATTTAGAATCAACTTGAATTCTGTTTTCAATTATAACATGTATATGTTTTATATCAATGCCTATTTACTGATATATTATTTTTAATAAATTGTTATCTAGTGTAATGTTGGTTAAATAAGCTGTTAGCAAAATAATTGTTGGTAAAATAATACAGACCTATTTCATATATATCTGCTGGCAAAACTATATAATGCTAAATTATTATATAGAAATAATTAGTAAATTTTTAGAGTCATATGCTATAAGTATATACTATAATATGTAATAATTAAGTATCATATTGGTTTGCTAGCAAGTATAGTTTTATATACTAGTATAAAAATAGAAATTGTCTATTTTTAATTTAATATTATTAGTTTAAATTCAATCTTAGTTTGGTAATACTACTGTATAATTCTATTATTAATATATTTTTTTTTAAAGTGTTGTTTTGTCTTTATTTTTATTATAATTTGTATTAAGAATCCACAAGAGGTTTCTTTGACCAAAGATCAAGTTTACAAATTGTTTATAAGAATGAAACTCAAACTATAGATATACTAAGACTACCTAGTTTAATCTAATTTATTTGCAACCTAAATCTACTAGAATGGTTAAATCTCATCTAGGTTTTGTTAGTTAAAGTATTGCTAATTTGATAGTTAATTATATTGTTAGTTGGAGTGCTATATTTAATACATTCAGATATCCAAATAGATGTTTTCTTTTTTACTATTTCTATAGATGGGCAAATATTGTGTTTATCTCCTATATATTGTTGGTTTGTTAAACCACAAATACAGTTGTAAGTATAGTGATCTAGAGTAGTATATGCTTTTTATATTGTTTAGATTATTACATATATTTGTTTATATATATGCAGGTTGAGTCGGTATATTGTGTTAGTGTTTTCAATTGGCTAGTTTTGTACAATATAGTTTCTATATTTGGTTGTATAACTTATCTGATAGTTTTATTAAAAATTTAGTAGTAATATTAGCTGCAATTTGGTTGGAATCTGTATATTCTCAGATTGTTTAAATAAGTAACTGAGAAACATATTCTTGTAAAGTTGTGTAGACATTTGTGCTATTTGGAGTATAGTTATTAGAAGTTAGACATTGGTGACTAAACAGTTTGTTATGTAATTTTTGTAGTTCAGTGTTTGTAATTTCTAATCTGCTAGAATTAAAAAATTGTTGTATAGTATTGTTGATTATATAACTTAGATTTGATGTGTTAGAGCAATTTAACTAGTGTCATGATCCTTCATGTGCATTACAAGAGATGCAGTTATTGTTAATAAATGTTGTTGGGTATAATGAGTAAAGATTTAATAGTGTTGGTAGTATGTTTAGCATTGTTTTAATTTTAAAGGTTTGTCATAACAAAGTTTAAAGTTTGTATATAGTGATAATCTTTTGTTGTTGTTATTAAGATAAAACCATATTGCATTTTAGTCAATTTGTGTAGCTATTGATATAATGTTTTTCTATATGATGTTATGATGACCATATTGCAATGTTTTTGGCATTGCAAATGTTTTTAATAGATCTTCTTGTTGGTTGTTCAAATGCAAGATTGTTGTATTGTAGGTAATATAATAGGTTATATATATTGTTATATATAAATTCTAATATATGTAGATGATTTTAGTTTTTTGCTAATTCATCTGCTATGTTGTTGAAAATGTTGTTGCTATGTGTAACTACTTTTTGAAAGTTGACTTCAATTTGGTAATTTTTAGTTAGATTTAGTAGAGTGTACCATATTGGTCAATAGTTATAGGAATATTATTTGTTTAATGTTTGTGGTAATTTTAAAAGTTTGTTATATTTAAATATTATAGATTGAGAGTTTGTAAATATTGTAACCTGACTAAATTTAAGACAGATACTAATTGCTGATAAGATAGCAATAAGTTCAGCTTTGTATAAAGAAGGCCAAATTTTAATTTCTGCTGAATAGCTTTGTATAGTTGTATTATTTTGAACTTGGATCTAATTAATTCTCATTTTACATTGTTCAGATGTAATATGTATTACTAATTCATTAGTATAAAAGGTTAATTGTAAATAATTAGTATTATATTGTGCAATTTGTTGCAATGTTTGTATAGAATAATTATCATTAAATAATTCAAATATCAGATTATTCTGAATTGTAATTGTAGGAGGTGTTGGTATTATAATAGAATGTCTTAATACAATTAAATAAAGTAAGTCTAGTAGGTTAGAATATAGATTGAGTTTTTTTAATAAGTTTGTATAGACAATTCTTTTCAAGAATTTGGTTGCAAGACTAGCTATAATATAGAATATACATTTGTTTTGTATATATCCAGAGTTCAAAGAGCATTCTGTACATTGTTTGTAGATGTAATCTAGATAAGGATATAATGCTGTTTGTGAAGTATCAAACTAGATTGTTCAGTTTGTAATAGAGATAGAGTTATCTATTTGGTTATGTCTTCTGGCTTTTCTGATAATTATATTAGTTTAATTGTATATTATTAACCAAAGTCTTAATTTTATTTTATAATATCTAGTTGTAAAAAATAGTATATTTATATTTGATAACTGTAAATGTTGGAAGTTAATTTTTTTTGTTTGTTAGAAGGCAAGTAGTTTGTTTTCTAAGATTAAAAACTATAATGGTTTGTAACCTTTAGAAATTTGTTATATTTATAAAGAAATATATTGTTAGTCTAATAGCACTAAGTTATTACTTGAAGTTAGTTATTCTAGATCCATAATTTGTTTTGTACATAATTGTTTTTGAATTGGAGATATAATTTGTGTAAATGTAATAGTTTTTTAATAGATGTGTATAGATGTGAAAGTATGAAGGGTTTGAAGTTGCTAGAATGTATTTAAATAGTTAGTTGAAGGTCATTGAGTAGTTATATTATTTTAAAAATAGTGATATGTTTATTTGGTCTATCTATTATTAGGTTATTATGATATACAGTCTTTCCTCTTTATAATCACACTTTTGGGCAGATCAAAGTCTGTGATTATATAAAGGTGTGATTATATATTAAAATTGCCTTGATCATGTGATAGAACATTGATATATATGTAATATAAATACTGTACAAATTTGTTTAACTCTGATAGTTGATATTAGGTCATAAAATATAGAATATGAATATTTAGAATTTATTAGACATTTTATTTTAGAAGAATTTAGAGAACATACACTATTCTCAACTAAGAGCAAGAGTAAACCTTATATAAATTTCAATTTTACAGAGTACTTACATTATAATAAGAGCATCTGTACTATATTTTTGGCTTCAACATTAAGATCTTAATAAATTGTGTATATACATAATAATTTAGTATATATGTTGTAATGAGTAATATGACCTAGCTACAGTTATGAACCATGATTCAAGTCATATAACTCAGAACCCAAATACAGACTAATCAACAAAGTGAAGGCATTTAGTAAGGCATTGCTAATATTCACATAGTGGGAACCTAAGTTATTGTCATGTAAATGAGTATGAATTGCTTTTAGTTAACCAATCCACTAATATTCTAAATAGCTATACAGTATTATACTTATAATGATCTTAATTGTAGCAAAGCCCCAATGCTTATAATATATAAGGCTTCTTGATTTCATATAACTAACAAGAGCAAGTATATAATAAGCTATGATAAAGATACTTAATCCAAGGATTCTAGTAAAAATAGAATCCTTGGTTATTGGTCCAAATCTTCCACACTTTTTTTTGAGTAGCCTAGTCTTTGTTGTGATTTAAGTTATAAGAACTGGCAACCCTGAAACTTCACTTTTACAATGTACATAGTTACATAAATTAGGCCACCAAGAATATATAACAATGTCTAATATTACTAGTAATACAATTAACATGACTATGGTGGTACAAGTATAAAAGGTAAGTAACAACTTTATGAACAGAACAAATATGAAAAAAAAACATGTAACAAAATTATCTGTTATAATAAAGATTGCATTAACAAAATAATTCTAGTATATATTTGATATACATATTATAAGGTCTCGCACAAGATGTGAAATGATAACTTCATACTATTGAACTACTAATTATTAAATTTTTATTTATCTCATACAAAATATAGCTTATGTGATTTAATTATTTCATACAAAGACATATCTCTAGTTCAAAACAAAAAAACTATAGCCTTTAAATTATTTACGATTTTTTTACTTTCTTTAAACTATGCTAAAATTTTTAGTAGGCTATACCACATTTAACAATTATTTCTCTTACAGACCATTTAACCAAAATTCCATAGTGACAATTTACTAATAATTTAATATAAATACTAAATCTAATACTATATAATATTACAATTTTGAAAGATCATTTACAATATCTTTAATCCCCTATAATCTTCACACATGTTTTAACAAATTCCTTCTTTATTACAATTTACCACTTCTCCCTTATGGTCAAATCATTCAGACCTTAATCCAACATATTAACAAATATAATAACAACAAAACTGTATCTAGTATTACATTCTCTGTTAATTCATCTTACAATGAAACCTATATATACCTTTCTAATAATACTCTTCTGTTAGATTATATTATTATTGCTCCATATCTTCTTCCACTATTCTATATACTTTCTCTTAGATCCAACCCTTCTAGCTTTACTCCTATTTTATCTGATCCTCTTTCTAATGACTATTACTCAACTCCTATTGATTACAACTTATCTTTACACTCTCCTAACTCAAGTTCTCATCATTTTAATCTAACTATTGCTGCACACAATGTTAGAGGCTTTAATGATCTAACAAAAAGAGAAGCCTGGCAAGATTACTGTCTTAATAATGACATATCTATTGCCAGTATTACTGAAACAAAAATCTCTAATAAAACTAACCTTTTCTTTTGCAACAACAATTTTTTTTACCTACTACTGGTCCAACTCTTCTACTTCTGTAGAAGAAACAGCCATTATAATTCGTAATCATCTTAAACCTTATATTCACAATATTTATACTCACCCAAAAAAAGCTATTGCACTTGACATATTCTTTTGAAGCAATGTCAAACTTCATATTATCTTAGTATACCTCTCATCTACCAATATAGCTATTTGCAACCAAACTCAAAACACAGTAATCAACTGGATTCAACAAGCTTTTCAACTCCACTTTCATCCTATTATTCTTAGTGATTTCAATACACAGAATCATACTTACAGCTCCTCTTCTAAATATAAACTTATCAACTTTCTTAACCACTCTAATATGTATGATATTAGAGCTTATTTTAACAATAAACATTTTACTTGGTCTAACAACACAAGTAGTAATCACATTGACTACATTGAACTGACCAATTTAATATGCAATTCCTTCTTTCCTACAGTCTTAACAACAGCCAAACCTCTATCTCAAGTGATCATTTAATTCTTACCTCTACTTGAACATTTCCACATGTCTACAGTAAACCCTTACAGAAATATACTAGAATCAGTTGCCATATATTCAATTATAAAACAATAACTACAGAAGACTGGAACTCCTTTGCTGATACTTTAACTCAACAACTTTCTTAACACAAAACTCCTATTAATAGCACTATAGATAAAAGTATTGAAACTACTTGGCACAAAATTCAATGCTCTATAATCTATGCAGCTACTCATACAATTCCTAACAAAATCTCTCGCAAACAAAGCTATAATCACCAGTATTCACCTCATAGTACTCTACTACATCTCTCTCTTAAAAAACTTGGACATATTATTAAACTTGTTAAAAAACTAACCCAAACTTCTAACATCTC
>CAJVQA010000959.1:0-28619 GCA_910591915.1 Cetraspora pellucida | reverse complement strand
TTATGTAAAATCTCAATTAAATATTCAATAAAGATAGAGGCATGGCCTCACTATTAATATTAAAAAAAAAAAAAATAAATAAGAAAAAAAAAATATCATTAAAAAAGGTTTTGAATTTAATTGAATTTTATCTAGTTTCAAAAATTCTAAAATCAACAATACATTTTTTGTTTTGAGAGCTTCAAGTTTAACAATATTGTTTTTAGTTTAAGTATTAAAGATTTAAGATTGCAATGCTCTGCTGCTAGTAGTTTTTAATATTCTAATTTTGGTTCTAAATTGTTTAGTTCTGTTTTTAAAGAATTTTTCAGTTCTGCTACTAGTAGTTTCTGGTTTTCTAATTTAGATTCTAAGTTTTATAGTTATGTTTCTAAGAAATTTCTTAGTTCTGCTATTGGTTTTCTTATTCTGGTTCTGAATTTTTTAGTTATGTTTTATAGGATTTTTTGGTTCTGTCATTAGTAGTTTCTAGTTTTCTAGTTTTAGTCTTAGTATATTTAATTATATATTTAAGAAATTTTCTAATTCTATAAGTTTTGAGTCTAATAATACTGTAGTTTACTTTGTGCATTTAGGGTTGCCTAGTTTTACAGATTCTAGATTTAAAGATTTTTTGAATAATTTTATATATTTAGAATTGTCTAGTTTAGATTTTAGTTTTAATGATATTTTGGTTGATTCTGTATATTTAGGATTGTCTAGTTTAAATTCTGTGCCTAATTATACTTTAACTAATTTTATGAATTTAGAATTATCTGATATGAATTTTGAGTTCAGTTTTACTTTATATAGCTCTAAGAGTTTTAAGTTAAACAAACTTTTATTTAGAACAATTAATAATCAAGACAATTAGATAATTCAACAAACTTAATACTAAAGATTGAGAACTTTTTTAATAATTGAAATACTGTACAATGTACAGTAGATGCATATTTAAAGAAACACTGTTTTGTAGCTATCAAGTTTTATAAAGATCTTGATGCAATAGACAAATTTATTATTTAGCATTATAATTACATTTGTTAAAAATTTGATATAAATCATGTAAAAAAAATAGAAGACATAAATAGGAATTGAAATCAGTTTAGCTAACTACTATGTTTACTTGACTAATTAGTTAACTAAACATAGTAGTTTATTATATAAAATTTTTAGTCAACTAAACTAATTCCAATCTTTAGACATAAACATACATTATAATGATGTTTTTATTAAATCAAATTGTTTATAGTTGGTTTGTTTTTATTTTAGAAAACATTTAAATATTATAAGTATTATTAGTATAACAAATAAATACAACTATTTATATAATTTTAAAACTATTGTATTATTACTAAAACATTTACAGTTTTCTTAATTAATATTAGATAAAATTAGAGATTATATTATTGTTAATTAGTTAAATGCTAAGCAATAGTATAATTTTCTTACAAAAAAAATTTTTAAACAATATATTAAAAAAATTCATACAATACTATTAGCAATTTTAAAGATATAAGAATTTATAACCAATTTAATGCAACTATAATGTTGTTTTATCTTCTAAATCAAAGAGATCAGAACTATAATTATATAGTTATTCTATATATAAAAGATAGATTAAATAAATTAACAAGCATTTTTTAAATGAATAATGAGCAACACAGTAAACTTTGACTAAAATATCATAATATTGTTATATATAACAATATAGCAAAAACAAACAGATATAAAATAGCTTTTAGCCTATTTATTGAAATTGACAATAATTTTAAATTGAGAGTTCTTGTGCAAGTTCTTATAAAATATGAAATACAACCTAATTATAAGTAGATTCTATGTTGTACATTAAAGACAACTAATAATCTATTATTTCCAGTATTGTTTACAAATAGAGATCTGGCTATAAGTGCTATTATTTATATTATATATTTACAAACAAAGCATTTATTATGTATTTACTATATTGATAAAAACAAAAAAAAAAGCAAAGTTAAAACTTTGTAATAATATGATTAATAATTTTATTAGTAAATATTATTATATAAGAAACAGCTATACTAAAAAATATTTAAAGTAAAGTATAATAATATATTAATAAAATATGAGTTTTGCTACTTTTATCTTAAAAATAAGCTTTTTCTTTGTCATAAGTTCTGGCAATATATGTTATTTCAAAAATATTTACAACTAATGTTGAATTAACACAACATATTAAATCTATAAATAGTATGCTCAAAAAGCATTTTAATTAAAATACTTTCTTAAAAGAGCTTGTAAAAACACTTAAACAAAAATTAGAAAAGAGTTATATTATACTCATATTAGAGATTATTATAAATTTAATCCATCATTCAGTCTTCTTTTAACTTATAAAACTATTTTATAGACATTAATTTAGTATTAATAAACTATTTGGCATCTACACTATTGTTACTACAATGGGCTCAAATAAATTAAGTTCTGTTATATTAAGAAGTATTAATTATAAACAAACAAGTAAGTATAAACAAAATTTTTATTTTTATTTAATATATGCTAATTAATTTTAAATTTATAAATAAGATTAAAGAATATAATATTGAAACTAGTAGTACAATTGAACATTTGTATAATATGTTACAAATTTGATTACAAAAGCTTCTATTAGATGTTCTAAGTAATAAAGTACAAAAAATTTGAAAAGTTTCTTATATTATAATAAATCTAATATTTAAATTATATTACATTGTGATTTTCAAGAATTTATCTTTACTCTGTATATGTATGCAATAGTAAACTTAGAAATGCTATGCTGTTACTAGTACTAAGTTTTAATTCAATCTTTTAAAGCAGTTTTTCATATAAGTCTTATTTATATATAATGGTTCAATTCAATTTCTATTGAAATAGATAAACATATTGTGATAACTTAAGAAACAAAAAGCTTTATATTTATATAATTATACTATATAGATCAGATTTATTCTGCTAATGTATATATATTAAGTATAATAAATAATCTTAATAAAAAGCATTAATTTGGTACTACCATGTCAATAGCTAAGACTAGTATTCAAATTGCACTAGCTGAAGGTGTTACAATAGAATTAATTAGAGTTTTAACATAATTTATAACAAAATATTATCATAATATTGGTTTAGATATAGAAAAAGCTCTTTCTATATAAGATAAAAACTCTAATATTAATAATATATTAAATAATTAATGATCTTTAGTTGAACTAGATTTTAATTCTAATTATAATCTTATTAAAGTTTCTAATTCTAAATATTACAAATTAAAAGATTATCCTCTAAAGTAATTAAAATTATTTATTAAAAAAAATAAAAAAAATAATAAGCAGCATATTATTTGTAAACAAAGAATATATAGTTATTGTTTAATTAAAGATTATAATATTCATGAATATGCTTAATATGAGAAAAATTTGGTTAAAAATAACAAAATTAAAATTACAACTTTGACTCTTGTTATGTTTGCATATATTAGTAATTTGCTAAGTCTTGTAATACTAAATATAATTTCAAAAACTGATATATACTTATTGTTTTAAAGTTAGAAAATACATTATTGAAATTATATTATTAAAAATTTTTTATTAACAAATTTTATTAAAATGTTTACAAAAAGACTTTTATATTATAACTAGTATTCTGCAAAAAGAACTAATTAAAAACAGTATTTTTAGTTAATATAAAAGTGGTATTCTACAAAAAGTATTTGAACTAAAAATTATATATATAATAATGTAGAAAAACCTATATTAAAAATAGGCTTTAATTTGTATTTTTTATATACCTGTTACCAGGAGCAAGTCTTCAAAGTCTTTCAAAGTTTTTGGATCTAGTTCAGTTTTGGATCTGGATTTAATGATTTTAAATACTTGTTACTAATAACAGTTATATAGAAAATATAAAATAAAGCCTTTTTCTAATATGAAGTTTTTCATATTATTATATATATAATTTTTAGTTTAAGTATCTTTAGTAAAACACTACTTTTATAGTTACTAAAAATGTTAGGTCCAACTAGTTCTTTTTTTACAAAATACTAATTATAATGTTAAATATAATAAATTGTTAACTATTCAAATATTTAATAGATTATAGCTTAAATTTGCTAAACACTTCTAAATATTATACCAAATTAGCAAGTTAATATATAGATACTATTCAATATATTTAAGAAAAATAACTTATAAGTTTAATCTAATATATATATTATCTAAAAGTTTAAGTAATGTTTTAATATTTTATTAGAAAAAGCATAGATAAATTACTATAATTTTAGTCTTATTACTTTATAAAATTTTATTGATTATATAATCTTATTAAAAAAATTTTTTACTATTAGTTAAGATTAAGATTAAGAATAGAAGAGTTTAGAAGGCTATAGTTTAAGTAAAATTTTTATAAAAATTTTTTCTTAATACACAGAAGAGCCTTATATAAACTTTAAATGTTTTTTGTTATATTTTTATTATATTGCATATAATTATTAAATTGAATTAGCTAGTAAAATTTTTTAAGCTAATGATTTAATAGCTATTATAAAACTAACTATAATAGTTGTAAGTAAAGTGAGCATATAGATTATACAAGATAAATTTTTTATTAACATTCATATTAATATTAAATCAGTATATCTTAGTTTGATAGTATTATGTAATTCTAGTAATTACTATTAGTGATAAATAACAAACTCCTTAATTTAAATATATCAAGTTGGTGTATTATACTTAATAAGATAACTAATATGTAAAATTATAATTATAGATGCTAGTAAAATTAAACTATTTAATCAGGTAAAATGATAGAATTAATAAAATTGATAAATTGATAAAATTAGTAAAATAGTGAATTGGCAAAATTGGTAAAATAATAAATTAGCAAATTGGTAAAATAATGAAATAACAAAAGTAAAATGATAAAAATGATAAAATAATTAATATTTGACTACTTTTATTCTCTATACTTATTTATATAATTATCAATGTTTTTATTTAGATTTATACATTTATTTCAACTTTGATATAGTAGACCTTATGACTACTATTTCACCATTTCACCATTTTAGCTGTTTCACTATTTCACCAATTTATCATTTGCCAATTCAATTGCATCACTTATTTAATTTCACCAGCATCATTAATGATAATTATAACATGTACTAGTGGAATGATCTGGTATTGTAAAAATAATTTTTATGTTACACACAATAATTAAAAAGCATAATAATAAGTACATTCCAATTTCTTACTGTTCCAAGTGCAATCTTGTAAAAATTTTGGTTCAAGCAAATAAGAATGCTGTTAAAATTGAGAATTTCATGAAAACCGATACACTCACATAACAAATCCAAGTTAATTGCTTTCGTTGTGAAGAAATAACGTTTTTTTGGTCAATCAGCAACGTATTGTCACGTTAATTCCAAATATCAAGGCCAAATCCGGATATAATAATTGTCGCGGATCAAAATGAAATGAGGGATTTCTATTTGACCACCTAAAACCCACTTATACTTGTTTATTATAAACTCTACCCCTAAACACTAACCCTAACCCTAAAAAATGCTAAAAAAATGCACCTCAAAAATTTGTATTGTCTATTTAATCTGATTTCATTTTAATCCGTCACAATAATTAAGTCATTAAATCGATTTTACTGGTTAATCATAATAAATTTTATTAAGTCACGAGAAAATTGAAGTATTTAAAGTGATTGGCGATTATATAAACTATTCATATCCGCGGATATGGTGGAAAATCCGAATTTACTGCAGATAATAGTAACTTTCAGTACATGTTTCTGAACTAACATATTATCGCTAGTCAATTTTTTGAGACATAACTCACTTATAATAGTGTAACAACGATTTATTCTATTTATGAATAGTTAATTCTTTAATAAAGTAGACATGCTTTACTCAACTTTAACAACTGTGAACCAATTAAAATCCTACAAACGGAGTTTGTTATCAAAAAGAGAGAAATAAAAGCTACAATTTAAAAAAAAAAAATACAAAAATCTTGTGTTTTTGATTTGAAAGGTGTACCTTTGTAAATTGTATTAAAATAATTTGCTCAACCGCAAAGTTAATTTTCCGAAATTTCCGAAATTACTGTAAAAAATCCTTACATAATAAGTTTTATATATCGATATGGCCTTTTTTGAACATTTTTTATCATTCTTGGTCTAACTCTAGGGTTTATTGTTCATGCTTTTTACCTATTGATTTGCCAATTTGATGAACACCCTAACGATTATAGATTCCAAAAAACCATAGTGACTATCATTGCTGTCGAAAGTTTAGAAATATGGTAAAGAATCACAGCTATACTAATTGTATAAGTGGATGTCCACATGAAACATGGTCGGGAAATATGAGTTACTTGATCACACCTAATACTGACGAAATTAGAATGCTGTAAAAATAAGATCCAGGAAGTCTAAGTATAGATTACTGTAAAATAAAATATTTGGATTTCAGGTCTTCACTCAATTAATAACTACTCATCAGTAGCGACAATAAAGAGTCAGGGTTAATGATGTGCCTTCGCACGAGATGGTTACGTTATTTTATATTCATTTCGCAAATTCAATGGATTTATATTAGTAAATTATCTATAAATTTATCACTAAAATTATAATATACTAAATTACAGTTTTTATCTAATATAAGAATCTCACAAGTCGTACAATATGTGAGACATGCTAGGTTTATCTCGCGCGGTACATTTCTAGTCAAGTTACGAATTCTGACGTAATTAGGCAAAACTGGATGAGTGCGCAGTAAAAAGGTCTTCTCAACTACTGCGACTAAGTCATCTGATATTCTAAAAATATATTTAGGTACCAAAATAGATATATTAAAGAAATTCAGAAAAAAAAACTTTCGATCCGTCCAACCTTCCACTACACTCCTTGCGTGATACTAAATAAAAAAAATTTTTTTGTCTTTCTTTCAAGAAACTATATTTCAATAATTGTGTACCATTATATTTCCATTTTAATTATTATTTCATACACTGTCTTGCAGGTAAGTTTGCTCGCAAACCGCCACGAGTGATCTATGATTGATTGAACGATAATGAGATAGTATAAAGAAAGGTTTTTAAAGGTTAGAATTGGCTAAAGCTTCTTAAAACAATATTTTTATATTAAAATGTAAAAGACGATTTTAGAGGTAAGTTTCGATTAAACCCGATTTTTACATTACTCGTTCCTCACATTTGTGTCATATTACTCCTGCCCGATTTTTACCGATCTTAAAGTGCTATCAGAATAGTCCAATTTTGCCTTCACTTTCTGTATTGTACTATGACGATTCGTCACTTGACTACCACTAAAACCAATAAAGACTGCAGAAAAGCGTAAAGTGGAGGAAAAATTAGATGTTGAAAATGCGTATCGGGATGTGTATCATAATTCATAATATTTAGTAAATAATCGTGTTTTTTGTACATATATCGCTTATCTTTCTTATCATTACAGTCGACTATAAGTATGTATAGGTAGTTAATAAAAAAAATTGTATTTAGAGAAAACAGAGAAAAGGAAGAATAGAAAGAATCTTATTTTTCTATTCTCAGAATAGAGTAGATAAAGATACTTTATATAATCTATATACTTTGATCAGAAAAGTCTGCGCTTGGATAAAATTTCCTGTATATACTTCAATTATCAAATTCACACTTCTATTTCATGCAAATTCTTTATTTATTTGCCATATTCATTATCAATGTTTACAAACATAATAATTGTCCGAAGCAATTACACCTAGTTACGTAAAACGCCATCTAAAGTAGCCAACGTACTTTACAGTTTACACGTGACTTGGTATATCGATATGCAATCATTGTTAAGGAGTTAACAACGATTGGTTAACCAAAAATATTATTAACAATTGCATTTTAAGAAATATAAATAAATGAACGGCATTTTGCGGTAACAGTAAGTTCCGTAATTCGACACCTTATTTACACTAATGGAATTTCATTAATAATAATAATAATCATTCGTGCGTACTATAATAATAATATTATTAAGCCTACGTTTAACTATTATCGTTATATGTACCAGAAAAGTATTATCAGTTATACGTAGAAACAAATAAACACGTGAATTATTTGATAAAAATTATGTGTTAAGATAAGATAAGATAGTTACCAAAGCCGGATAAAGATAAGATAAACCTGCATTTCCATTCGTGTAACATTAATACATATTTTCATGCACAACCCGCACAAACCACTACTATATGTGTACATGTATGTAGACCCCTCTTACTATAACGTTAATTGATTTTACAGATAAAATAAATATATAATAGCTCACTATGTTTCTGGTTGAACTTTAGTACTTTCTTTTTACACTCTTTTTATATTGCATTAATTTTATACCTTCACTGTCTTTTAAGGTTAAACCTTATCCATAACTAATGGCAGCAGCTACAAGTATCAACACTATCGATCCTCGTGACATAGGTACACCTGACGACTGGATTCCACGTCACTCCGAAATGGTACGTCTCACTGGAAAGCACCCATTCAATGCCGAATCTCCTCTATCTCTTCTAATGGATCAAGGCTTCATAACACCTGTTCCTTTACATTATGTAAGGAATCATGGTCCTGTACCTAAACTTCATTGGGATATTCATCGTCTAGTTGTTGATGGGTATATATTTTATTTTCTTTAATTTCAGTCTCTTGCATTACAGCTTTCTTGAACATTATTATTATAATATATTATATATTAACTAATTAGTTAATTTTTTAATTTTTTTTTAGATTAGTATCAAACCCTTTGAATTTATCAATGAATGATCTTGAAAATCTTCCTTATAAAGAATTTCCGGTAACTCTTGTTTGTGCTGGAAATCGTAGAAAGGAACAAAATATGATTAAGCAATCTATAGGTTTTAATTGGGGTCCTGCAGCTACAAGTTGTGCAATTTGGAAAGGTGTCCCATTAAATTATATTTTAAAATTAGCTGGTGTTAATCTTAATGATTGTGTCAATGGTCCTCGTTATGTTTGCTTTTCTGGCGTTGATAAATTACCTAATGGTTTTTATGGTACAAGCATTCCTTTAGAATGGTCTCTTAATGATGTTAATGATGTTATCTTGGCTTATGAGATGAATGGTGAAAGATTAACTCCTGACCATGGTTATCCATTACGTGTAATAATTCCTGGATGTATTGGTGGTAGAATGGTTAAATGGCTTTCAAAGATAACTATAAGCAATAAAGAATCTGATAGTTATTATCATTATCATGATAATCGTGTTCTTCCTCCTGAATTCGATGCTGAACGTGCTACTAAAGAAAAAGCATGGTATAATCCGAATTATATTATCAACTATCTCAATATTAATTCTGTCATAACTTCTCCGGCACATAATGAATATATTCCATTATCAAGCTTTTTTAATAACCAAATGTATACTCTCAAAGGTTATGCTTATACTGGAGGTGGTCATAAGATTACCCGTGTTGAGGTCTCTCTAGACAATGGTAAAACTTGGCTTCTTTCTAAATTAGATCAACCTGAACTTGTTCATCCTGCTGTTCTTAAGAGAAGAATAAATCCAATTCCTAGATATTGGTGTTGGAGTTTTTGGTCTTTAATTATACCATTCCATTCTTTCATTCGATGTGAAGAAATTTCTGTTAGAGCTTGGGATTCTACTCAAAATACTCAACCTAGGAATCCAACTTGGAATGTAATGGGAATGATGAATAACTGTCATTTTCGTGTAAAAGTCAATACAATTCCTCAAGGAAATGAATTCCGTTTAGTATTTGAACATCCAACACAACCTGGAAATAATCCTGGTGGATGGATGGTTAAACCTTCTCCAAAGTTAATAACCTCGAAACCTTCAGATGTTTCTACTATCAATAGTCAGATTCCTACCTTTACTATTAATGAAGTTGCTAAACATAATAATGAAAAAGATTGCTGGATTATAATCAATAAAAAAGTTTATAATTGTACTAAATTCTTGAAAAAACACCCTGGTGGCACTGCTTCTATCCTTATCAATGCTGGAAAAGATGCCACAAATGAATTTACTGCAATACATTCTACAAAGGCTATAGAACTGCTAAAAGGTTTTTATATAGGTAACCTGGCATTACTTCAATCAAAATTATAAAGTAGAAATTTTTATTCCTTCTTTTTATTATTACTTTTATATGTAAATTTATTTAACATAACCATGTATGTTTACAGATCAATACAACAAAGCAATTAATCTTATTTTTTTATGATATTTACTAACAACCATGTATATCAATAAAGCCAACGGAAAAACCATTCATAATCCTTTTACTAAATGGTAAACAACTAGTACTTACTTTCAACATTAGTAATATTTGTAAGCAAATATCATTATGGTACACAAGGTGTTCAACAGTTTTATCTTTTTGCCATTGCCCAAGAATGCTTCAAGTAAATAAAAAAGAAAAATGCAATATTGTCAATATTTTAATATTTAAACCAAAAGAATAAATTTTGAAAACTAACCTAGAAGATTTGTCATTACTTTGGGATGTGCAATCTATATATAATAATTTAATAACTTCGAAAAGAAAAAAAAAACCGATAAACAATAAAAAAAAAAAAGTCCAAAATTTATTAAGAATTTAACAAATTCACATCCTCATAAAAACACTCACCATTGTAAGGTTTTAAATCGCTTTTAATAGCGATACAAGATTGCGCTACACTTGGAGAAAATTTACAGCATTGTGTTTCATCTCGCAAAGAATTCGTTATAACCTTTGTGTCCCAACCGAATAACCAAATCTACAATAATAATATTTCATCATTTGTTATATGTAATGTACTTATCATGAAAGTTAATATGATATTCTTACTAAAGCGTAAGTTTGATTCGAATTTTGCCCTTCAATTATAAAGCGATAAGTAGCATGCGCTTTTGCCGCTTCAAAAAGGTCGGCAGCTATAAATGCGCTAAAAGGATATCTCTGTGTAATTGATCTACATAGATAAATAGCAATTTACTGATTTATCAACTGTACAATCTGTACCTTACAATTACAAGTAGCTTACTCATTAGTATCACTTTCTAACTCAACCAAAACTGCCTGTTTACTAAGCCTAATTGCTAATAAAGATAATTCTTGGAAATGCATCATGATTTGTTAGCCTTTTTTAAAAAATAGAAAGTCCAATAATGGTCTAAAATAAACAGATAACGCGTACCTGACGCGTCGTTCTCTTCTGCCTTTTTGGTCTTTTGATATAATCCTTCCCCGATAGGACACAAACATCTAGTACAATTTAATGGTCTCCATTTTTTTGAAAGACCTTTGGACCACTAATAAAAAAAATAAAAATAAATAAATAAGGTATTATATGTAAGCTAATTAATTGATATGTGCTCCAACGTAATAATACGCATCACAATACTAGTACACGCGTATCGAATTCTCGAAGGTGCAGAAAATTTTTTTCCACTTATTATAGGACTTTAGTATCGACTAATTATCAATTTCTTTAGATCTTAGCCTTCTTTAAGTCCAATTATTATAAAACCAAAATATATATATATAAATATTATATGAATTTCATACATCCACTTGGGCCAATCTTTCTTCGATTCCGACAGTATCACTTTTAACATCTTTAGGATGAATCAAGAAATATGTATTGCCAACCAACCCGATATTTTCTCTAGCAATTATGTCACTCATTCGTGCTTGTTGATAATCTTCTTGGTGACACATCCAACAATCTACTAGTTCCTCCCAATGTTCTGAAGGCATATCCATTATTTTAGAAAACGCGTTTGTTTTAAGTAATGGTGTTTTACAATAAACACATTGGATGTTTTTAAGCTTTGTTAGTTCATTTGCCGAAAAGGGTGGATGTGTATCCTTGACACTCGGCTGGTTTGCTGGTTTCTTGCGAACATAGCTTCTCAATTTTAATCTGATATCTAAACTATCTTGTGAACTAATAATAACTGGTTTATCATCAGTTTCAATAGTCTGTGAAAGATTCAATACAGTCTGCAGACTTTGCGTAGTTGATTTATTTTTATACTCTAAACTAATCCTTAAGGGATATATTCCGAGTTTGAAAGACGAACTTTTTTTTTCAGTAAGTAATCCAACGTTCATGGTCATGGACCGAACATTAGGTAGTACTTCAGCAAAGACGACCAGTTCCATTATTGAGTGCAGAGTGTTTGACGATAAAGAAAGTATTGCGATAGTGATTTAAATCTATTTGTTACACGATTGTTACGCAGATAAGGTCATATGATTGGTTAATTTGTGTAGATTAAAGCGTGATAATCAAAAAAATTCAATACGTGTCAAGAGAAGCTTTACTCTTTGCTAAATACAGAAATATAAAATTTTTTTAAAAAAATAATAACCACCTTATACAAGTATCATTAGGGCGAGTTTTATCACTACCATAAATATATGATAGATGCTTAACGTGAGTCAAATCATTTGACTATAAATACATAGACTAGGTGTTGCAAAAAAGAAGGAATTAACAAATTTTTTTTGTAAGTTGAATTGGAGTTCTTTAGCAACTCAGGTACAACCTACGTTTATTTGGAATTAACCTATGTAGATTCTGCATTCTCAATAATTTTATTCCGACGTATGAATGCTTTCAAAAATAATAAAAAAGCTGTCAGTTCTGGTACTTCAACCGTTGTTGTATATCCCCATTTCTTGCGTAGAAGCCTACTTTGAGTCAATACCAGAACAGCCGGATTCGAACTTAGAGCTGCTAGGTGCAGACTCTTCACTCTAACCGTTAATCCAAAGTTTTTTAAAAAACTAGGGATATTAAAAGTTCTACTCGACTCAAAAAGCCGAGTCTTTATTAAAGTTCGGTCCCAAGTCGACTTGGGACTCGACTCCGCAATTCACGTACATTTTAAACATACCAGGAACGTAGTAATATAAATTACGTAAATTACGAATGGTTAAGGGTAGTGGGCATATAGATCATTTTTATATAGGTATATTAAAATTTTTATTTAAAATTGATATATGTTATTAATAAATTTTATATATATTTTAATTAATCAATAAAAAAATTTTATAATATTATAAATAAAATTACTTATCTATTATAGTAAAGTTTTGAACTATTATATTATTTAAAAAAATAAATTTGTATATGTGATAAAGTTTACTTAGATGAGTTAAAATTTGTTTAGGTAATACAAAATCAAAAAATTTGATTAGTTAATTTAGTTTATTTTTTTTAATATTAAGATGAGTACTTGCGATCCAGAATTTTATTGATAGTATCATATATCACTGACTAAAGTACCTTCTGCTTATAATACTTTTTATAAAAAATATTTGAATACAATTTATAGATTCAAGATTTAAAAGATTGAATAAGATCTAGATATTATTCTAGTCAGATACGTATATATAATATTTATATTGAACTTTTATTAAATTACTATTAAATTATGTAAAGTACTTCCTTATTATAGTATCTTCTTTTGTAATTAGTACTTAAAAAAACTATTCAAAAAATTTGATAGTTGATTAAATAGTATTTAAAATACATTAGTTAGTAATATACAGTATATTTTAGCTGATAGTTGTTTATACAACAATTATAGAAGTAATTATAAAAAAAGTATACAATTAATTATTTATACAATTTTAATATTTAAATAGTTTGTCTAAAGGTTCTATACTAGTTATCATACTTAGAACTTATTTATAAGTCTTCTATTTTTTTTTTTTTAAAAAAAAAAGATCTTTTTGGTCTTTTGACTTTTATTAATAACTTTTTTGGTAATGTGATTTTATAAACCACTACAGGAAAGCATACAATTGACTTTATATATAACTTTTCTATATTATCTATTTAAGAAGTTCATTCAAAGGTTCTTTACCAATTATTATACCTAATACTTCTGCTTAGGTGTTATACTTTAAACTCTCTAAACCTATAATCTGTGTTAACTTACTGGGTTATACTCAGATACTCAGATCATTATCTTAACCTTAAGACTATTTTATCTTTAAAATAAACCTTTTAGAGTTTTTTGTATACATTTTTATAGCTAACCTAGGTATTACTATGGTAGAATCAATACTTGCAATTAGAGTTATATATATTATTTAACTACTATGCTTTTGTAAAGTTCATACAGATCTAGCATCTATTTTATTATAGTATAATCTTAGTACTTTAGTATACTTTTGTCTTTGTTTAGGTTTTTATTTAGACTTTTAATCCAGATAGCCTATGTAAAACTATAACCAGTTTATTAGTATATCAGATCAGTCTAATATTTTTTTTCAATCCATTCTAATAGTCTGATTAGTAATATCTCTGAGACTTTCAATGCAGAGGTTCTTGACTGTTTAAGTACTACAATCAGATACTACAACCTTGGTATTTGTTTTTTCAGATTAGCCTTTACAGTAAGGTCATTAAAAATCTGATTACCTTTCTATTTAGGTTTTCTCAAATAGACTTCTTGTTATCCAATTTTAACAAATATACATAACTACAATAACTTATCTAATGTTTACATTATCTGATTTGTCAGTTTGCATTTTTCTATATAACTAGTTACACAAATGCATAACTTGCCAGTCATGCTAGTATAATTACTATTACAAATATTCTAACCTAATCATTAGTAACAGTTGTCATAATATAAATATTATATAGATAATTATTCAAATTTTTGCTGTTAATAGGATTTGAATACTACTTGAAAGATGAGTCTTCTATTTAAATACTCTAGTTTCTGTATTTATTACTTATTTATTTTATTAACTGTCTTAGTTAATACTAATACTAATATGCTATAATTATAAAGTTTTTAAAGCAGTTTACTTATATAAGAAATTTTTAACTTTGTATTAAACTTATTAAAATCTTTTGTATTTTATACTTATAGTTAACCTAATATTACTTTAGTTTAAACCAGTATTTACAATCAAGATTAATTATTAAACTGCTATATATATTTTTATAAATTTTACTTAAATTTTAGTATTTATTTTTTTAATATCATTTTTATTATTCTCTATTAACTATTACTAAGAACTAATAGAACTTTTCAAATTACAAATTCAGATAATCTAATATTGTATATTTATATATCTTTTTCTTTTAACAATTCTAACAACCTAGTTAGTTTTTTTTTAAAAAAAATATTAAAATAAGTATTTGTAATCTAGGATTTTATTAAAAGTATATTTGGCTAATAATTGTATTACAACCATAGAGAGCAAACATGAAAAGAATATACAACTAGCCATTTTTACTACTTTAGTTATTGTCTAATTTAAGTAGTTCATCCAAAAGTTTTATATTAGCTGTCATATCTAAAATCTGCTTGTAAGTTTCTTATTTAAATACTTTAGTTCTTATATTCACCTATTTATTTTTGTCTACCAATGATTCTGACTGATACTAATAAAAATATATCATAGTCACTAAGTCTTTAAAGCAGTTTACTCATATAAGAAACCTTTGATTTTGTACTAAATTTTTTAGAATCTTTTGTATTCTATTCTTATAGTTAACTTGATATCATTATAGCTGAGACTAATACTAGCAGTCAGAGCATACTATATATTAAATTGCTTTGCTCTTGTAGAATTTATTTCAATTTTAGTACTAACTTTACAACATATTCTTACTACTTTTGTATTTAATTTAAGTTTTACTAAGCTTCTAGACCAGATAGTTTAGAAAGTTAGATTATAACTATACTTCTAGTTTATATATTCTCTGGCATATAATCTTTTTTTTCAAAATTTAGAAATTCTAACAGCCTAATTGGTTTTATTTAGTTCCTTCTTAAAGATCAGCTTTTTGCCTAGTTTTATAAGTTTTAGCTCTGTTTTATGGGTCTAGTCTTTATAGTAACAATATTAAAAATTTAGGTTATCTCTCTACTTGGATCTTTCAAGTAGGCTTCTGTCTTTTTACCTAGTTTCTGTAATTTATATGGCCTAAGAACTTATTATGAATTTACACCATCTGATACTAATTTGTGTTTTTTATATAATGTTTTACAAATGCCTAAACCTTTCAGACATGTTGGTATAATATAGATTACAAATATCTAATTCTAACTATATAATTACAAAAAACAGTTAATCATAATATAAAAAGAATTGCAAATTTTTATCATTACTAGAATTTGAACTTTAGACCTGTTACTTGAGATTAATAACCTATTTATTTTACTAGATCACTATACTTTCAACAGCCTAGTTAAAATATAAGTTTCTTTTATATATCTGTTATCTAATTTATCTATTTATCTTTTTAAATATTTTATAAAATTTATAACTCTTTTTACTAATTCTTATTTTTTATAACAAACAAAAACAGAAAAATATTATAACAAAACCATATCACAAAAGTCAACACCAAACACAAAAAAAAGAGAAAAGACAAAAGCACTACAACTAGCAACACTTTAAACAAGTAAATGCTAAAAAAAACAAACAAAGGCATATAATACAAAAGGAAACAACTAAATTTTGTTTTTATAAAAACAAAAAATAAGTGTTTTACAGAGACCTGGTATTGCAGATCACCAAAACAAAACAACAACATATGTATGTAAAAATATTAACAAAATAAACAAAGCATTAAAAAGGCAACAGGTAATAGTTCATAATAGCACTATAGTATGATAAAGAAATAAATACATATTTTACATGAGTTACAGAAATGGTATTAGATAATCAGATTATTATAGAACATCTAAAAAAGTACAGTAGTCTATTTAAATGACAGAAGAATGAAATTATAGAAGTCCTAAGTGAATTAAATATTTTTATACTAAACAAGATAAAAAAATCACAAAGCACTTAAGTATAGCAAAACCAGAAACAGTGTATATTGTTAGACAGGCAATAGAAGTATACAACTGAAAAAAATATCAAAAAACAATCAGCAAAAAAGAGAAAGCAAACAAAATCAATATTCCAAGTTTGCTAAAAAGAATAGCTAAGGAGGTGTTTAGCAGAAAGCTTGCACTAACTCTGTCAAAAACAGAACCAACTGATTATAGAAATAAGAAACTAGAACAACAAATTTTAAGCTTTATCAACAACCTAGAGGATGGAAATTCTAGTAACATAGAAGAAAAAGAGGAATATACAAATAAGCAAGAAAATAAAAAAGAGGAAGAAGAAAAAATTAATGACAAAAAAGGTATTTAAGAAGATAAAATAAAAAAATAGAGATTGTAAAAGCAGAAAAAAAAAATCATAAAGATTAGAAGCATAAAAGAAAAGAAGTCTTAAAAACCCATAAAAGAAAAAATGCAGTATACAATTTGAAACCTATATTACTGCAAAACAAGTATCAAAATTGGTCAAAAGGATAGGAAAACCTGATAAAATATGCATATGACATAGTATGAATAAAAAAATCTGAACAGAAATAAAATAAAGAATAGCAGATCAAGATTTTGAAGATAAAGTAAAAAGAATTTGAATACTACCATTAAGAAGTGATCATTTAGCAAAAATAACAATAGGAAAAAGTGACAGTTTAGAACTGAAAAAAAGAAGAAAAAATTCATGTTAGAATTATAAAACTGTCTAGCTTTACAAAAAAAATGCTTTTGCTAAGACAGTTAAGAAACATCAATACAAAAGCAGTACATATTTTTTTAAATAAGAATGAAAACCAAAGAAGCCAGTCTGTAGTTGAATTTGAAAATGAAAAAGACAAAAAAAGAGTAATAGGTAAAAAAATAAAGTATTTTAACTATAGTCTAGAATAGAAAACTGAAAGTGATTATGGAAATAAAGAAAGCCTAGACATTTAAAATGAATCAACCAATAAAAATTTTAGAAGAAGGACTCAAAAACAACTACAGCAAACAGCAAAAGAAGAAAACAGTAAAGAAATTTGGAGTATTACAAGTCTTAGGAATAAAGAGAAAAAAAGAGACAAGAAAACTAGTAGAAAGAAGAAGCAAGATAAAAAAGAAGAAGAAGAAGAAGCAATCGAAAAAATCCTTCAAAAATTAGTAAAAGAAGTTAGAGAAAAGTTATGTAAAGAGTTGTTAAAAAATATGAAGAATGAAGCAAGTGCTCGCAATCACTTCTGAGACAGTTGCCACAGTTGTTTTTAGGAATATACTTACAGAGAAAAGGTTTAGCTTAGTAAGAATAAAGTCAAACAAAAAAGAATCCACAAGAACAAGAATGGTTGTTAAAGAAAAAGAATAATATAAAGTAATAAAATTGAGAATACATAATATAAATAGCATCAAAAGAAATAGTTACAAGCTTTAAGAGTTACTAGACTATTGCAAAGATAAATAGCATTAAAGAAAATAGTTGCAAGCTTCAAGAGTTACTAGACTATTGCAAAGATCAAAAACTCAATATAGTAGAAATTACAGAAACCAACTTAAAGAAGAAAGAAGTAAAATTTATAGAGATACAAAAAAAAAGATTATTGGGATTATTGGTTAAGTGCAGAGCAAAACAGGCATAAAGGCTCAGGAGTAGGCATATTAGTAAACAGTGAGTGAAGCAAACATATTACAAAGATAGAAAGACTAAATATATACTTGATTAAAGCAGTATTTAAATTCAAAAAAACAGCAATCATATACTAAATTATATATTTGCTATTAAATAATAGAAACTTACAAAAAGACATATAAAGAGTTATAACATAAGATGTATACACAGCCAAAAGGAACTCTTATTACATTATAATAGAAGACTTTAACAGAATACTTGACTCAATGCTAGATATAACAAGTAGTACAAGTAAGAAACAGAAGAAACTTCCACTAATAGAATGGTTGAAAAGTATTGGATTTACAAAAACATTTTGGTATTACAATTCAATATAACAAAAGTTTACATAATCAAATAGTATAACTAAGATGGGGATTAATCAAATATGAGCAGCTGGCTCTTTAAAATTAGAAATAGAAAACAGTGACATTGAGGAGATAAAGATTATAACAAATAGTGATCATAATTTAGTATGGGCAAAAATTAGCCTAGGCTTAGTTCTAAAATTTGTACAAAAAACAAAAAGAACAGAAGAAATGCTTAGACAAAGAATTTTTTTATACAAAAAGGCAACAAAAAAGATATAAGAAGAATATAAAACAACATTAAAGAAAATGTTACAAACAAGACTTGAATTAAATATCCAAAACCAAAAACACAAGAAGAAAATGATGAAAGAAGAGCCAAAAGTGGAAGAAGAAATAAACAAAGAATAGAAAGTAATTGAAAAAACAATTTTAAAAATAGCTTTCAATTATATATCTTCTAAGATGGTAAAGTATAGATAGAAGAAATAGAGAAACATATAGATAGATATTCTCTTTTCAAAGACACTAAGAACTTAAGAAGAATAACTCAACAAGCAGTAAGAAAAGTAAACCAGAAGTTAGATAAAATTAATAAGCTGCTAACAAATACTCAAATTAATTTAATCAATAAGAGAAATGAAACAACAATGCTACAAATAAAGAAAACTTGGATAGCAGAAAGATTAAAAAGACAAAAGGTTAGATAAAGACATTAGAGCAAAAACTTAAAGAAGAAAAGAGAATAAGAATTGAATGAAATATCATCAATAATATAGAAAGAAAATATAGCCTAATTGGCAAAAAAGATAAGCTTATATTGAATAGCATTTTGAAAAGAGCTTGGAGAAAGATAGTTATTAACAAAATTATAAAAGAAGATAGTACAGATATTCAAGAAACATTAATAACAGAACCTAACCAAATCAAAGAAGAAGCAGATAGTTATTTCAAAAATCAGTTCAAAAAGAGAAAGCATCTTTTTGAGCAGCTTTCTGAAAACTGAAAAAAAGAATACAAGGCCAAGACATAGATTAAAGAAGAATGATTTAGTAAAATACTAGAAGCAATTTAAAAAACAAAATAGGAAAAATGCCTAAAAGCAGCAAAAAAAGATACTGCTTCAGGAGTATTAGGTATTAGCTACATTATGATACAAAAGGCAGAACTAAAAGCATCAAACAAATTCATAAATCTGCTAAATAAGATTCTAAAAAGTAGCATCTTTTCAAAAAGTTAGAAAATAGGCCAAATCTTTTCAATACTGAAGATGGAAAAATAGAAGCTCTCCTTGGCAAACACCAGATCAATAATACTACTAGAAACATTTCAGTAAAGTTGAATATATATAGTACAAAAAAGGTTAAATAAAATCCTTATAAAGCATCAAATCTTACAAAAATACAACTTTGCAAAATTGCCAGATGAAAGCACAGGAGCTCCAATGTATATGCTAAGTAATATATTAGAAAAAGCCAAAAAAGAAAGAAAAGAGTATTGACTGCTTTTGCAAGACATCAAAAAAGCCTTTGACTCAGTTGTATTGAAAAGCATTAAAAAAGCACTTAGAAGAATAAAGATTCCAAAAGAAGTTTTAAAGTTTATATTAGAAATCTACAACAAAAGAAAGGTTCAAATAATTACCAAATTTAAACTAACAAAAGGCTTTGAAGCAGAAGATAGAATCAACTAAGAAAAAGTAATATCTCTTCTTATATAGAGAATAATTTATAATCTACTACTTTGTAGAATACAAAATCTAAAAAAAGACTACAATATAACTATCCAAAGATTACAAAAAGAAATAAAACAGATTAAAAATATAGAAGATCTAAATATAAGCTGTTTAGCTTTTGCAGATAACATAACATTTATAGCTGACTTACAACACAATATGCAAGAGATACTAGATAAAGCAAACAAGTTTTACTATATAAATGATATAGATATAAATCCCAAAAAATCAGAGCTAATAGTAATAAATACAAAAAAAGAAAATACACAGAAGTCTATAAGATTAGAAAGACAAAAATCAAAAATTAAAACTCTAAATAAAGAAAAAGTAGCATGGTTTTTAGAGGTTTGGATCATAGCTTAGAACATATATAAATAATGTATATACAAGCTCAAAAAAAAGATATATACTTTTACAAATATTGTTAGAAATAAAAAAATATTGATCAGATAAATGAAATATCTAAACAACAAAGTGCTGTTGCTACAATTAGAGTATAGAGCAAATATATGCCTATTGAAAAAATAAATATATGATAAGATCCATCAACCAGTTCTTAAATTAGCAAAGTAGAAAGCTGAATTAGCATCAATAGCAGCAAACAGCATAGTGAGACATAAAAAATTGTTAGGCATTAAAAGTTTTTGGAAAAGATATATTGAATATATGCTTGCAGAATAATTAATTAAAATTAATAATGTAGAAATCTTGGAACAATTAACATTAGTAAAAATCCAAAAAATGCAACAAGATCTGTGTAGCTTAAAACCAATATGGTTTTTAGAAACAGATATTTTGGAGATAGGTAATTTTAAATACAACTTTAATGCAAGAATATTAAAATTAGCAAAAGAGCTGAATATAGAGATTAGGACAGAATATATGTTCAAGGATTGGTGGCTATGCCAAGTTCTGAATAAAAACTTGAAAATAATTATAGAACTACTTTAAGAATATAGAAAACCAAAAATTGTAAGAAACTAAGAAGTATTAGATTATGGCATATAGAGCAACTTTTGGACTTAAAGGGTAGAAAACTATTAATATGACAACAGATTAAAAGACTCACAAGTCAAAAAGCAAGTAGAAAAAAGGCAAATTGGTTTAAAGAAATAGAAAGCATCTTAATGGTAAATAGCCAAACAAGACTTGTAAAAGAAAGCTTTCAAATACAAAATCTAAACTATCAAGCTCTAGTATCTCACTTAGTAACAATTTTATTTAAGAGAAATAAGTGTAAATAGGTATATATTAATAAAGATAAGTAAAACCAACTAATATTAGAAAGAGTAGTAAGAAAAGAACCTTATACTATAGAGGTTATATGTTATGAAAATAATAAGCAAAGCAGTCTTCAAATAAAAAGAAAAAAATTAAACTAAGAAGGACAAAAAAAGCAAATTAAGAGAACTAAAAAAGTCAAAATAAATAAGTTAACTGATATTACTCAGTAGGTTAATTGCATAAATAGAGAAGTCACTTTGTTACTAAAAGTAAAATATTTTATAAACAGAAGTAAGAAGCAGTTAATAACTAAAAAGAAGCTAAAATTAATGCAAGAGAAAGAAAATAACCTAAGTATAGTAATAGAAAGCCTAAATACAATTTTAATAGATAAAATAATAAGAAATTATAAAAAAAAAAATAAGCCAAAGATGGCACTATTAGAGAATTAGAAAGAAGATAAAATAGTTTTCTATACTAATAGGTCTTGCAAAGTAGTAAATAATAGAAAGGTATTAGGCTATTAAGTAGTACAAATAAATAGAAAAAAAAGAGTTGTAAGAAATACCAAAGAAAGAATCCAGAACTGGATTTCATCTATGAGACCTGAACTTATGACAATGCTAAAGGTCTTTTTAATGACACCTTTCAAATATAAGATAGTAATTAGATCTGATAGCAGTGTAGCATTAATATTAGTAAAAAAGATACTTAGTATAGTAAGAATGAGAGAATAGATAAAAATAAGTAATATGACAATTTTAAATACAATAAGAGAAGTAGTATTGAAAAAGAATATAGAGTTAGTTTTAGAAAAAGTAAAAGCCTATTTAGAAGACAGATAAAACAATAGAGCAGACAAAAATGTGAAAGAAGAAGGTAAAATTAGTAGTGCAATAGAGATAAACCAAGTGATAACTAAAACATGATCCTTTGACCAATATGAAGAAAATTGGAAATAGAATACTCTCTATAAGAACTTATTAAAAATATACTAATAATAGCTACTAGAGATGAATGAATCTTTAACCAAGAAGCATATGATGAGATACATTTAAAGTAAATTAGTCAAAAGAACTAAAGTATATTCTACATATTAATGAAAAGGTATAGTAAACTACAGAGACATAGTAGAAAATAAAATAGTAAATAGAGTTTTCAAATAAAGTATATTAACAATTTGTTTTCCTTTTTAACAAAAAAATAAATTATATAGTCCAAAGCTATACCAAGATATTTGATACTATAAGTGCTTAGATACAGAAGAGACAACAGAGCACTTAACTATATATCCTTATAATAAAGAAGCCTGATTAAAAAAAGAAAAAGAGATTCTTAGCAAAATATGGAATGAACTAAAAGATGAAAAGAGATCACTAATAAATAAAGAACTCTTTATAAAAATGTTTATGCCAAGTAACAAAGAAGAGTATGAAAAAAGATATATAGAATTAACAAAAGAACTTTTAGTAGATAATGTAATATTTTTACTTAAAAAAAAAGATGTATTAAGTATCAAAACCAAAAAAGCAGCAATTATGTTTCTTGATAAGTGATTAAAGTTCTTTCAAAAAAGAATCTAAAGAGAATAATGTATTATAGTCAATGAATAGAAAAAGAAAATTGGTATTACTTGAGCAATAAAAAGACAAAACACTATAAAGAAAAAAAATAAAATAAAATAGAAGTAAAGAAGAAGAACAAAACAAGAGCTCAGAGAAGATGTTCAATGAGAAAGATATACTAAATAGTAGAAGAAATATAAAAAAGAATTGAACAGAGATTCTAAGTATTATAAATATAGAAGTTTATAGTTGAGTACAAAAAGGTACTCTTGCAAGTTAAAATACAAGTTAAAAGGTAGTTGTTGACAAGCAGCAAATCCTAATTGCAGAGCTAAGAATAATTTCTTTCTCTAAGAGAAGAAACTTAGTAAGATAAAGTTTGCTATAATAGATTACACTTAGGTATTACTAGAACAACTGAGAGAGTTATTCTTTAGTATAAATATCTAAATAGATGAACCTTGTAAGATAAAATAAATTTATTATAAAATTACAAAGGGTTCAATAAAGTAGTGACAGAACTACCAAATTAAAAAAAAAAAAAATGTTTAATAAAATTTTATTAGTTTAACAGTACTTCTAAAATTTTATATTATTAATTTTTTTATTTATAATTTCTAAGTAAGTTTTTGTCTTTTAGTTTTTTAGTTTTTTATACCTAGTGTTACAAAGTAGATTTTAGCATAGTATATTATAAAGTAGTATTAGTAGTATATATATATTCATTATTGTATTTTATTTTATATTTATTATTAGTTATTAGTAGTCGATATTTATATTATATAGTAGATAGATAAAAGGATCTTAATTGGCTATTAGAAATGTGGTACAACCACATGACATTGAGTAACATCTGTGATGTTATTATCATCTTACAAACCCCAAGTACTTCTGTATAAGTTTTATGTATTCTAGCATCAAATTACTGTACCAAGTACTGCAGCACAAGAATCTCAAGTATCTCTGACACAAACTTCAAGTATTCTCACACAAACTTCAAGTATCCTTACACAAATCTCAAGTGCCTTTGCACAAATCCAAGTGCCTAAACACAAGCCTCAAGAGTTTCAAGCATGAATAACAAATAACATAAATGATATCTTTAGTTGCCTCTACATAGTCCTTACTACCTCAAGCACAGTATTATTTAAAGTTGTTTGAGCTTCTATTGTTCTAAGTATAATAATATTTAATATTGTTTGAACTCCCATTACTCTGAGTACAGTATCAAGTAATGTTGCTCAAATCCTCAATATTCTTACTGGGTAAAAAAATATATAAAGGGTATCTTTCCCCTTCCCTACTAATTCTAAGTTTCTATACTTTAATCTAAACCCTTTTACCTTTACCTTTAACTTGTAAAAGTGATATTTCTCCTCTAGGATATTTCTTATATACAAGGTTGTTACTGTGTATTTATTTAATAAAAGTTAATCTATATACTGTTACTATCTCGAACTGTTTGTCTACTACTGTATAATAAAGTGAACTACTACACCTCCATCTTATATTTATTTGCAATAGTCAATCACTGTATTAAGTAACATTGTTACTTGGTTGTATTATACCAAAAAGACTACAACTCTGTAACATTTTGATGCCTTCTGGCAGAATAGCTAAAAATTATCTCAGAAAAGCTAATAGTATTTCAAAAAAAAAAAAAACCTTTTTCAAGAAAACTATCCTAGAAAACAATTCTTTTTTTAGAAAAAATTTTTATTTTGAAAACAGCAATTGTAAAAAAGAATTTTGAAAATTTGAAATTATTATTTTAAGTATATCTATCTCTACTAACTCAAATTAAATTGAATTATTTTGTATTTTGCATTTGTATTTTGTATTTTGGAATTGAAGAAGTTTATGTTTTTATCTTTTATCTTTGAATTTTTGATTTTTGAAATAATCTTGATTTTGATTTTTGATTTTGATTTTTAATTTTAATATTACTTACTGGCTGATAAATATATTTTGAATTGTTTAACTTTTGATTGATTACTTGAATTTTTTACTTCTAGCACTATTATTTTAAATTTATCTTTTGATTTTTATTATTTTATTTTATCATTTTATTACTTATTAGTACTAACCCTTCTTGAAGAAATTTATTTTATAGAAGTTTTTTTTATTTAATTTTATTTAGAAAATATTCAAAAACATTAACAAATTCATAGTGAAAACCCTTTTCTTGCTACAACTGTATTGCAAACCCTTGCAATTAATTTATCTTGCCTATAATGTTATCTACTTTCTAAATCTTGTAGATGTTTTGCTAAATTTCGAACTTGGTATTCTAAAGCCTACCAAGCTATTTTCTTTAGTAAAGTTACTTATTCTAACTTTTTAAGATTAGCTATTCTAGATGCTCAGCTGTCTAAGTTGTAGCTAGAAATATTATTTCTAGTTGTCATTATCAGAATCAGATAACTAACCCTCAAGATATTGTATGAAGTGTCTTTTGAGGATATACTTCTCATTATTCAGTACTAGTAATTACTACTAACCAAAGGACTCTATTCGATATTTTTATTAACAACCCAGTTAGAGCTCAACAATATATTAAAGCTTTACAAGCTGTTGCATTAGAATTAGCACAAGGTTTTAAAGAAAAAACTAGTGCATCTACTTCTCAACAATTATTACAAGAAACTGTTATTGCTGTAGAAGAGTCTGCTACAACTTCTACTTATTCTATTACTACTGTTGTTATTTTTACTCAAACTCCAATACCTATTGTAAACTCTAGCTCTTTAGCCCCATATAGTGAAGACCTAACTAGTGGACATCACACCTATTATCAACCAAATAATCCACCAAGAATAGGAGAATTATCTTTTCTTTTTATTTAACCAAGAGCTTTACAAGAAAGAGAAAGTATTCAAAAACCTTTTTACACTTCAACTTGACCCTCTTATCTCTCTCAACTTTTAACCTTAACTACACCAAGACCAGTTAATAGATTTGCTAAATTTATAACTAAAGGACTTAATCTTCTTTTACCTCATCCTGGTATTGAATCAAGCTTAGAAAAAACTTCATCTACAATAACTAAAAATCTTATTACAACTAAGGAAAACACCTCTTCAACTTTTAACTTATCAGAAACAACTAATTATTTTGAAATTGTAACTACATAACATATTATTAAAATATTATTTAATTATCACTAACTTATTGATCTTAAAAACTTTGTCTGAAATCTAGAAACTTATTCTCAAGAAGATACAACTTTAACTATTAAAGATCTTAATCTGTTAACAAAACAAGAATACATTGAGAAAACAGAATTTTTAGAAGAACAACTTCTATTAGAAGAAGAAGAACCAGAAAGCTCAAACAAAACTATTATTAATGAACTTAACTCTGAAGATAAAAGAGCTATGGACAATACTGTTGCTGCAATAAATAAACTAGTTGATACTCTTGAAGCTGGAGAGAAATCACTTTTTAAAATTGTATTATTTAAAAGTAATAGAACTAAAAACCCAGTTGATTGGATTAATGAATTTAAACAAGCTGCTATTGCCAATAAATAGTTTGAAGCTAGAAAACTTACAATTGCCTAAGTATATATGAAGGACAATGCAGAAGATTGGCTTAAAGAACTTGGAGATAACTACTTTTAATCATATAATAGAAATAAAGTACTTTGATTCAAAACTTGATTCTTGAAGCAATTTAAACAGTCAAAAAAAAAGCTATATAGCAACAAGAATTCTTTAATCTAAAATAAAGAACCAATACTGTCAATACATACATTGCTCAGTTTAAAAAGTTTAAAAAAAGGTAAATTCTGATAAAAGCTTCCCAAATAATTTTATTATTCAGCTTTTCATTAAAGGATTGTGACCTGAATATGCAATACCTGTATAAGCATCAGTCTCTAACAACTTAGCTGCTGCTATTAAAGAAGCAAAATATTGGAAAGTAAATAAAGTAATGACTATCTTAGAAAAGATAATGTTAATGACATTATCAAATAACTAGCTCAACTATATATCAACTCAGTTATGACCCAACCTCAATCAACATTACAAGCTCAACAAACTTCACAACTTCACACAGCCTATACTGCAGAAAGAAAAAATAACTTCAGACCTAACTTTGCACAGAACAAAGCTCTTTGCTATTATTGCGATAATCCTGAACATTTTATAACAAATTTTAGAAAGAAATAGAATAAAAACCAAAGAAACAGAAACTTTAGAGGAAGCAAAAACAACAATAATAGTCATAATAATAATAACAAAAGAAACTATAACAATTAAAGAAATGATTATCAAAGAGACAGAAGCAGAAGCAGATCCAGAAACAGAAACTATTTAGGAAAAAACAAATCTAAAGACAGAAACCAAAAAAGATAAGGACCAAGATTTAATTGCTCACTTTCACTCTACTATCAAGATGTAAATGTAGCTAAAGTACAAATTATTTCAAATACTTTTTTTTTTTTTTTTTTTTTTTTTTTTAACATATAAGCAGTCATGCTAGTACTTTATTAAGTTTTTGAAATTACATTTGTAATTACATAAATATCTCTAATATCTAAGTCTAGCATCACCCGGCCACCTTATTGGTACCTAAGTGCAATCTGTCGCATTACTTCGAACAGAAGTAAGCTGCTCGTCTGACTACTTAAAGTCCATAATGAAAGGGTCTTCTCCCTTTCATGACAAGCCCCAACATTGTCTTCGTTACTTCCTTCTCAACTTGCTTCCCTTTTTCTCTCGTTTCTTCTTTTTTCTCTTCTCTTTCTTTCTGATTTGCCTTTTCTCGTTTTTTCGGTTCTTTTAAATTTCCACCTTTTTTCCTTTTAGTTCTACCTGTTATTCCATTCTTTCCCTCCCATTCAATGATTTTTTCACAACATATCCTTCATACTTGTTCGTAAAATGTGTTCCAGGCCGTTATTGCTACTGTATTTGCAAACTGTTGTCTTGATCTTGTATTTAGTAGCTTCGCTAGTTCGTCTTGCGTTTCTTTTAAAATTAAGCCTTTTATTAGTGCTTCTCTCATTTTAACTTCTTCTGCCTCCGTTTTTCCAAAGAGTGCTGTATATAACACATATGGGGAAATTCAATTCTTTTCGTCTTCCTTTAACTTCTTCCATGCTGTTGCAATGGTTACTTTTTGGATTCTCTTCCAGAGATTTTTTTGCCCTTTACATGCTGCCAGGTGTGCTTGTGTCTCTTTTACTTTATCTTGGCATACTTGGCATTCTACTGTTGTGTATATATCTGGCCTCCTTCTGTTAAGTTCTT
>CAJVQA010000958.1:0-28630 GCA_910591915.1 Cetraspora pellucida | reverse complement strand
CCAACACTTGTGGTCAGGGCTAACCATTAAACTGCTATGCCTTTGTAGAGTTCACTTAGACCCTAGCATCTACTTCATAGCATAATCCTGGTACTTTAGTATACTCCTGCCTTTTGTCCAGTCTTTTTACCAAACTCCCAATCCAGATAGCCTGTATAGGACTACAACCAGTCCATTGGTATATTGGGTTGGCCCAATATCCTTTTTCTTCAGTTCGTTCTGGCAGCCTGGTTAGTGATACCTTCGAGCTACCCAACCCAGAGATTCTTGCCCGTCTAGCTACTACGATCGGATACTACAACTTTGGTATCTATTTCTCCAGGCTAGCCTTTATAGTAGGGCTGTCGAAGATCCAGCTACCTCTCTACTTGGGTCTTCCCAAATAAGATAATATATTATGTTTAATGAAACAACCAATATAAACTATAATATTGTATTAAAAATAATAAATTTAAAATTAATATATATATTTTTTTAATATTAAAGTCTCTATTTTTAGAATATGACATTTTTATTCAAGTATATAGAACACAACATGCCACTAGAGGCTACTTTACATTAGAGATCATAACTGGTCACATGTGTACTTTTGGTGTCTAATTTAATTAGTCTGTTTATACATTACTATATAAGTTTTATATTAGATGCTATATCTACAAATCAACTAGAAAGGATGTGGCAACCTAGTAAAGTAGATAGGTTGTTAACTCCCAAGTGACAGGTTTAGAGTTTAAATCCTAGTAATGGTGAAAATTTGCAATTCTTTCTGTATTATAGCTAACTGTCTTCTGTGATTAGTTAGGATAAGATACCTATAACCCATGTCATACTAGCATAACTGAAAGGTCTTGATACTCATACAACATTGTACAAGAGAACACAAACTGATACTAGGTAATATAAACCCAAGATAAATCCTTAGGCTGTGTAAATCACAGGAACCAGGTAGAAAGATGGAAGCCTACTTGAAAGACCTGAGCAGAAAGGTAACTCAAACCTTTGATGATGCTACTGTAAAGACTAGACTTATGAAATGGAGCTAGAACTTGTGAAACTGAGCAAATATGCTAGTCTTTGAGAAGGGATCAAATGAACCAACCAGGCCACTAAAATTTTCAGGTTTTGGAATAAAAGGATACATGCTAACAAACATGTAAACCAGAGCTATAGTCTCATCCTACCTTTCTGGATTATTTGGAATGGCAGCTTGGTGGAACTTAAATTGAATATCAAAGTAGTAAGGATATGTTGTGAAGTTAGTACTAGAGTTGGAGTGAACTCTACAAGGGCATAGCAGTTTAATAGTACACCCTAACTGTTAGTATTGGTCTTAGTCATAATGATATCAGGTCAGCTATAAGAATAGGATACAGAAGATTCTAAAAGGCTTAGTACAAGGTCAAAGATTTTCAATATAACTGAACTACTTTAAAAACTTAGTGATTATGGCATATTTTTATCGGCATCGACCAGGGTTATTGGTAGACAGAGGTAGGTGGGTAGATACAGAAACAGAGTAATTAAATAGAGAACCTACAAGTAGGTCCCAAGTATGGCAGCTAGTGTAGAACCTTTGGATGAATTACTTAAATTAGACAATGACTAAAGTTATACAAGTAACTAGTTGTACATTCTCTTTATGGTTGCTATCTGTAGTTGTAATGCAACCATTAGCCAAATATATTATCAATAAAATCCTGGGTCACAAGTACTCACCTTAATATTTAAAAAAAAAAAAAAAACCAACTAGAAATCTTGTTTATTTAAATCTTTTATATATGCAATTCTTTTTATATTATGAGAACATTTTCAAGACTATATCTATTTAAGTTTCTAATGCTGGTTAGTATCTTTAGGACTATTTTATTCTTAACAGAAAACTTACTAAAGCCTTTATGTCTTACACTTACTGAGCTAATTTTATATAACATGATATAATTATTTAACACTTGTAGTTATAGAGATTAATTGTTTAACTACTATATTATACTATTTCTATTCTTATAAAGTTTACTAAAACCCAGTATCTTCTTTTTAACATCTTTTCTATCATCACTTACTAGCTACAACTTGAAACTATCAATTTCATTTCAGACTACCAATCCAGATAAACTTGTATAATATACTTTTATATTCTTTTTCTCTGATGAGTCTGATGATCTAGTTGGTTATATGCTCCTTTACACATATTTGTTATCTAGTTTTAACCTTCAATTCCTATAAAGATGTTTTATAAGCTTCAACCAGTCTGATAATACTATCAAAAATTCATGCTACCTCTTTATTTAGAAATTTTGAAATAGGTTTTTATCACCTTAGTTTTTTAGTCTTCTATGCCTAATTGTCTTATTATAGATTTGTATTGAAATCTTATATAATATTGATTATACATTTCTCTATGTATGTATAACATTACACTTTACATAAATATTCAAGTTTCCAATATCAGTAAGATCTGACTTAATGTACCTGGATTATAGTTGCATGAAGTCAACTGATTGACAGGAGACAGTTACTATAATGCAGATATAATTTCCAAATTTTGTTGTAGATGAAATTTGAATTTTAGACCTGCCACTTGAAGGATGACAACCTAATTACTGCACTAGGATTACCATTCTCTATTTAAAATTAATATTTAAAAAATTCATTAAAAATTAGTAAATATTTTTTTGGTTAAAATTTTTTTTTAAATTTGTTTATTTGTAACTTATAAGTAACTTAAATTTTTTTCTTATAATATAAAATTAAATATTACTATAGTATAATTCTTATTTTTAAATATTATCAAACAAAATTTTATTTAAATATTTTAAAATTTAAAAAATATAGATCATAAGTATATTTTTGTTAATTTTTCAGACAAATTTCCTGGAAACGGTCTACAGTTTAAGAGATAATACTTTACTAATCAAATAACCTTTTAGTAAACGTCTTGTTATAAAAAATCAATTTGAATTATATTAAATTATGCAATAAAAAGTGAATTTGTTAAAATTTGAAGTACTGTTTACTGTATAATAGAAGATAATAAAAATATGTTGTAAGTCTGGGTCAAATCCCGACAAATAGAATTCTGAAAAAAACATCTTGCCAAAAATTGACCAGAACTACAGTTAATACAGGCCAATTTTATCAGGATTATGACCTTGTCGAGATTTTGACCCAGACCCGTATGTTGTATTACTTAATTTATAAAGCTCAACGTTTTCCTATTAAATTACCGATAGATCATTTTATAAGACAGATAAGACAGTTTGGAGCAAATTGAGATTGTCAAAAATTATTTACAGCTGTTTTCGTTATTTTTAGACCATCTAGTAAAAATTGACTGAATGATTATTTGGCTGATTCGAAAAGTTTTTGACTTCTGGTAATGATTGATTATGTGTAATAATATGTATATATTTGCCAAATGACGCCCTTTTTATGTAAGATCTTTTGGTTTGTAAGACACATATAATATAATTATCGTTATATTACTATTCAAGAGTTTAAAACTTCCAAAATCAAATACTTATCGAATCGACAAATAATCATTCAGTCAATATGTCCCAAAATTAATGAAAGCAGCTATAATAATATGGTCGACTGGGCTGAGTAATTTTGTCGTACGGGTCGACCCATATCATTAGTTTTTATAATATTAAATGGGATATTTTTGCTATATTATTTTATTTTTAAATATATATGAGTAAAAACGTTTCATTTAAATATTTAAATTTTTAAAAAAAATAAATTAAAAAATATTTAAAAAGATATTTTAAAAGATATTTAAAAGGATATAAGGATATTTTTTAAAAAAATTTAAACCCAAATTTGGCTTTAATTTATATACGATCTAAGGGATAATTAAAGTTTTACACAATTGTTATTAAAAGAAATACAGTATTAACATTTATACGTATAATAAAAATTATTTTTACAATATAAACTTTAATAAATTGATTCTTGTAGCCTAGCCGAATCCAATTTTGCAAAACTTTAAAAACAAGTTGGTTGTATTTATTTTCTGGGTAATTTGGTTAAAAGGGATGTCTTTTATGTATAAAAGCCGGGTTACTGGGTCATCTTTAAATTCTGCAGAGACCAAAACAAAATAACTTTGCGTAGCCTAATGGCAAGTTGGTGTTTACTATAAGAAAGTCAATAGAAGTCTAAATAAACATCAATAATTCAATATTTATTAAGGACCACTTTGGTTGTACGTATTGGGTTTATCGCAACCAAACTTGGAAAAAAAGACAGACTAAAGAAAAACGAAATCTCGGAAACATTCCGATTGATAACGAGTATATTGTGTGGCAGCATCATTTGTTAATGTTATGCATCCTAGATAATGCGATAAGTCATTATTCCTGGTATATGGTATGTGAATCAAATACAATAAATCGCACGAAATTAAAACTAAGTTTAATCTTGATAATCGGGCATGCACTAATATCATTTCCAATTTTGTAATATGACTAGCCTTCTAATTAAGAGAATATTTTTTACGGCACAATTATCAAAAATAAAAATTGACTTTACCCAATTCTACAACGTTTTCTGAAAAGCTTGTAATTTTTCAAAATTTATTTTAAGACATATACAGATATGCTAGCTAAATGTTGTAATGAGCGGGGCATTAACGTGACGTAAGCATATTATGTCATTCTCGAAAAAAGGATTGAAGAATAATTTCGTAGAATCTGTGGCTCCACGTGTATTTGTTAGAATGTGCACACCTGCATTTTGAAGATCAAGCTATGAATCTAACCTTGTAAAAAAAGAAAAAATTAAAGCCAACATGTGAGAAAGACGGACATGCACGAGAGGTCGCGTGATTATGAAAGAGCGCAGTAATAAAAAATGAAGGCGTACATATAGATGAAAAATTATTGGTATATTCTATGCAGTTACCAAATGTAACCTAACCATCAAAAAACTATTATCCAAAAACGCCTAATTACTTAATTTTTATTGAACGGCCGACATCTCAATAAAAAGATTTGTTAGAACCAAATTAGTGATTTAATATCACACAACCGATAAGTTGATATTTGTAAACAATACATATATGCTGATTCTTTGGCTATTGTTTTATCAACAACAACAACAACTTAACTTATAAAAAACATCCGAATTAAAGAACACTTGTAATCAGAGATCGATTGTACGTCATTTAATATTTAAATTACAACAAAAAATACACACATGTCCAATATAGTCGATTGCATTCATACTTTGCATTGCGGACGGAAACACACGTGGGGAAGGTTTAGAAAGGAATATACCGAAAACATGAAACATGACAACAATGTAGAAAAAGAGGTTTTGTGAGAAATAGGAACGAAATATACATAGATACATAGAGACAACTTTTTATTTACATTACACGGGAATAAGAATGATATCAAGACGAAAGGGACTATTCAAATGATGACCAATTTGTGGGGAAGAAACGACCATTAGATGTCGCCAGGCTAGGAAGCCCTGCTTTTTGGCGTGCGTGCTTTAGTGCATGTACATATTTGTAAGGTTGTTTATGTTTCACGCAGTTTTTATTGAAATTTTTTAGGCCAACATTCTATAAATATCAGATGAACATACACAAACTACAGCAAAGGTACATATACAATGGACAAATAAAACCTAGACGCCTTACACAGCATTTAATACGGCATTTAATACAGTATATAATGATAGATGGTATATATTAAAGTAAAGAATTTAAATGAATGCAAGTAAAAAGATAAATTGTTACAATGACTGCACTAATACAGTTTTGTAATAATAGCATTGATTATCTTACTTTTAATTAGTGTTAGTCATCAAATTCGGTTGATGCGTTATCAAAAGATGTAACAAGAAAGACGGGAATACCAGGACACAAATACCAAAATACTGCTGACAGTAACTACAAACGGTAACCGCAAACAGTAATGACAAACAGTTAGCTACAAACAGTTAGCTACAAATAGTAACTATATACAAACAAGTAACTACAAACAGTAAACTATTAACAGTAGGCAGATAATCATTGATCTTCTACAAGATAAACATTTATGATTGGACAAGTTAAATGGTTAACTGTATATGGAGCGTAAATAAATAACGATGTAGTATCACAATCCAATACAATTGTATTACAAACTTTGGAGTAAATAGTCAGCAAAGTCACGGATTGGATGAAAAGTTGTGGGGAAAGGAAGCGCATGGGATTCCTTTTGGGTAAAAGGTAAGCCGTATATATATATACATTTTTAATAGAGTTAGTGCAGAAACCGGTATTTAAGACATTTATATATGCTATAAATATTATAAATACTATAAGTATTATAAATACTATAAGTATTATAAATACTATAAATACTATAAATACTATAAAGAATTAGCAAGAATCAACACTAAAGAGTTATATAGTAAGTAGATTACCAGGGATTCAGGGTCTAATACATACAGTATTACGAATATGTATTACGAACATGTATTGCTAGTGACTTTTCAATTATCTAATTATCTAATAATCACAATGAGTATGTTTCGAAAGGCTGGTTGGGCTAAAGTGATAAATAAAGCATGCATAATCATACATGATATAAATTAATTTGATGTTTTGGCCACGAGCATAAATTGATAAATAATTGACGTATTTATTGCCTTTTGATGCCATTGTTATTGTTTAATAGGTTTAATCCTTAAAAATGTTCTATGTGTTAGATAATAATTGGATCCTAATTCAATGCAAAGTCAGTCATTTAATCGCATTTACGTATTTTTTTTAGAATATGGCACGTGTATGAAGAAATCTGCCAATCAGATTTAAATATTTTATAACAATTTAATTATTAATGTAATTATTAATGAATTCCGGCATTAACCGCCATTGTTTTATATTTTAGATGATTAAAATACTTGTAATACTTGTATAAAATATAGTAAACATACTCAATTCCTAACTAAATTTGGGTAATTTGGAGAAAATTTGTTTATCAAAATAACAATACTTCATTCATCCATTCATTCAACTCATTATGTTATGCATATAGCCAGTTACTACATGATATTGTCTTAAAAAAGTTTGTGGAAGCGAATATATCACGTGTAAAAATGTGTCAGTTCAATCAATTTCTATTCCAATAATCGTTACATCACATTAGCAGTTTCTTATTTTGTTTAGGCTTGGCTCCTCTAGACGTGATCGAATCCTGTAATAGAAACCTGTCATGATATTTTTCTGCATTAAAATCGTTTCGTTAGATATTTTGTAGATACAGTAAGTATGTACTTATGTATGTACTTACTGTACTTACTGTACTTACTGTACATACTGTACTTACATATGTATTGGCTTGCAGACTCCCCGCCTAAGATAATATAAAATTTTCTTAACATATTCCTTTACCACGTTTTATAATGAGCTATGGTGAGCTATACTATAGTGAGCTATAGTGAGCTATAGTGAGCTATAGTGAAGTAGTGAACTATAGTGAGCTATAGCGATAGTGTGTTATACTGAATTGCTATTGACTACTACTACTGACTACTACTGACCAGGTTACCATTTATATACATTTCATTGGATGCGCAAAGACCAATCGGTATTAGATGATTGGACTTTTTATCTTTTTGTTACAATGACCATTATCTTATCTTTATGCAAATTAAAGTGTAATCATTTATTTCATTTTGTGGATACGTATTTAAAATAAACATAAACAATATATTCTCGGTTATTGTGTGATATTTATTAAAAATATGTCAAATTTTCTGATGTCTTCGACGGTTGATGTGCCTTGTGTGCATTGTTTATGTTATTTTGTGTGCTCTCACTTTCAGCCTACAACATATCTAATATAGTAGATTACTTTATTATAGAATTGTTTCCGTTTTAAATTTTTTTTTTTTTTTTTTTTTTTGCAATCATATATATTTATATGACTCTCGGAATTTACCAAACTACTGATCCTTAATCATTAACGAGCTTAACGACCATTTTAACGACTTTAAATCCTTTTGCTGGCTTCTATATCAGCTCTATTTCTGGTCATTTAAACCTTCCTTCCTCCCTCTCTATTCTTTATTTCTTTTAACGTCGTAAATATAATATAAATTTATCAATATATATATATATATATATATATTATTATTACGTAATTTTATTTTTTATAATTCTATAAAAAAATCTATAAATTATATATACCTCACGAGGGCGGTTGATGGTGTGTACCAAGAGCTAATATATTCTTCAGTTAACGATAAAATCTTAAAAAGAATAACAAAATCGTATACGAGCCCTTATAAATTAAAAAGGTTGATTCGTTGAATTTGCGTAACGATTGGTTTCATTAATAGGTGAAACCGTTAAAGATTTATCGTGAGAAATCGGGCAATAACAGTGATTACTTGTCCGTCTTCTTTCTTTATTTTCAACACTGCTACTATTCTCTATACACTTTTCTTAATTCTGCTACCTTGCCAAATTTTCTAACCAGATACTCAATTTCGTATTCTGATATCTCCTTGGCAGATCCCATATTGTTAAAGTCACCAGGGTTTTCTTCGCCTACTATTTCTCGCTCTCTTAAGTATTATCGATCGAGATATTGCTTTTTTCCGTCTTACAATGCCTCACGCCACAGAGACATTGAACTCGTCGACTAGTGGTGCCTCTATCTTGTCGTCATTGCCTATTCCGATTCCAAACAGTACGATCTCGAACAGTTTGTACAGTCGTAATATCTCCACTTTAGTTGCCGAACCGTCTGTGTCTTCCCATAAGTATGTGCTTTACTTTTTTTCTATATATTGTCGGAATTTTGTCAATCTTTTACTTTTCCGAGATTACGTTCTTTTGATCTCGTTTTCTCTATTTTTTTCGTTAAACTATTTAAATTAGATTATTTTACATTTTATTTTAATATAATACAATTATAGTCTATAGAGACAATACAGTTGATATATATCCTGAACAAATATAATTCTTTTTTCAAATTTGTTTTTTTTGAGCTTTTTTTTTTAATCATTTAATTTGATCCCTTCCCCAAGTTTTTGTATATCTTTGTATATCTTTGAACCTTTTAAACTAAATCTTTTCAATTTTCAGCTCATACTCGGATTACGTACATAATTCTGTAACAGCTTCGACTGACGATAATTCGAGTACCGTGAATGATCAAGATTTATATGTTGGTTACTCTACGGACGGTGCCAGTTTTACTTCTCCTCCGTCCGATTCTCATTTAAAAGTCCTCGAAATTAATCATTGTCGTGATAATATGTGCTGTGACATGGATCATGGCAACTTACACGATCTTTTACAGCATATTGATATTTCTCATCCGGAATTAAAAGTGGTTGATGGTAATATATTTCCGTTCGACACCAGTACCGTCTATACCCAATGTGAGTCTCTTAAATCACATGACCATATTTTCTCCGGTATTTATTACCGGTGAATCAACCGCATATATTTTATTGTTAACAATTTTCCTTCTGATCAAGTAGACAACGGGTTCCACACTTTTAATACAGCTCCTATTGGTTTCGTGCACCCTTCTATGACCAATTCTCCTCATAGTCCTATTACTGAGTCAAAATCTATTCTTAACATATCTGATGATTTCAATTATCATACTTATATAGATTATACTCCTTCATCTGTTATGAGTAAACAAAAGTGGTGCCCTCAAAATCTCTGTCAAGGAAATGTTTCTCAAGATGATAAATCTTGTGATTCTGATACTGACCTCCGTATTTCTTATCAATATCCTGTGCTGTACGAAAATAAAAGCTCACTAAATCCTTCAAATTTTAGTATTAATGATTCAACTTATATTCGTGATCAAGCTTCTTCAAATTCTTCTTCAATATCTACGAGTTATGATTCTTCCCCACATGCTTTTCAAATGAACGCTGATCAAGATCAATTATTATCTGCTGTTCAATCTCCATTAATGTCTTACCCTCCCACTCCTATTGATGCTACTGATTCTTCAACATTTTTGCGTTCGGCAACATCTTCACCTACGAATTCAAGGGAATTTTCTTCCTTTATTCAAGTTTTGGACAATCAGTCTTCAATTTTAACTTCTTCTCCACCATCATCTACGACTGTTCCTACTAGTATAAATAATAGGCAACAAAATTCTTCCATCATAACTAAATCAAATGATACGAAACCTTCGTTGAATAATTATAATTCATTTAACATTTCGGACTATTATATATCTCGACCAAATGGTCCTATAAGATCTCAAACAACACCGCCTTCTTCATCTACTCCTCAATCTGATCAACGTCGTCGACGTTCATTAACCGCAAATCTTAATTCAAATGATTCTGATACTTCTCAACAAAATTCTTATGTATCAAGATCATCTCCAAATGTTAATGATGATAAATCTAATAATCAACGTGGTTCTCCAGGTATTATTATTATTATTATTATTATATTTATGTACTTTTTAATTATTTCTTTTTATTTTTAATTTCATTAACAATTAATTAACTATTGATTCTGATAAAATAACAGCTACTATTTATAATCAACGGCGTGCGTCTTCCTCCTTAGAGGATTCTAATTTGTTAGTTAATCAACAACCTTATAATATATCAAATTTTGTTTCATCACAGAGATCTGAATCTGTTGATTCGGATCCGGATTTTTCTCAACCTGGTGCTTCAACTACTGTAGTTTCTCGTGATCAACATAGACAATTACCTTCTTCTTCTACTGTTGATCCTAATTTGTTGGTTGGGATGAATGAATTTATATCAACGAATACCAATTATTTACAAAGCAATCCTACTTCATCGATTGCCCCTCTCCAAAGATCGTCTTCGGACTCTAAGAATTATATGACTGTTCGAGTTAATTCATCTTCAAATGATCCACGTGTTCCTTGTACGTCCGGTTCATTTCAAAAAACATCGTCCTCAACGGACAATACTACTATTGGTTCATATTTACCTCCTGTTGCTACCTCACCCTATTCAACCGACGGTTATCACGTGGTAGGGTTTGTATCTTCCGGTTCGACAAATTCTGGATTAGTCTCATCTTACGTAAGAATCCGTCCAAAAACTGTTAATGGTATGTTATTTTTATTTTTAATTTTATTTTATTTTTTACTCTCTATCATATTATTTTAACAATATAGTTAATTAATACATTTTATTATCATTTTATTATTAGGCATGGTCGCAATGTCTGACGTTTATCCAGATCCTACTTTACCTTCCTCTGACGGTTTTTCTCAAGGAAAAAAATTTTCAAAGAAACGATCTATATCTACAGATGCAAGGTCGTGCAAACGCCGTGTTTCAAAGGTATTATAAGGTTTAAATTTACTTGATTCTAAAAATTTAATATATATGTTTTTTCTAAAAATTTATTTCAAATGTTAACAGTCATTAGAAACACCTAATATTTCATCAGTTACTGTCTTGACATCTGATGTGTCCTTGATTACTGAAACAAGTGGTGGGTTAAGTTCAGATGATGTAAACAATCATCCATATCGGTGTCCTGTACCCGACTGCACGAAAGCATATAAAAATGCCAACGGCCTAAAATACCATAACGAACACGGACATACTGTACATAATCCATTTACTATAATTATATTCTCTATTATTATTATTATTCTAGAAAATCTTATTCACATTTATATATTTTTTAGAGCAGCGACGGCGCTCGGCAAAAACCCTGGCCATGCCGCGTAGAAAATTGTCACAAAACATATGGTAGTAAAGGGGGTCTTATTTATCATGTTAACCGCAACCATCCAAATGACTTATGGGCTTTACCATAAATTCGTTGGTTCGGGTAAGCATATTTGATATGTTTGTTTGTTTACTGAATTATAGATATACTATTTAATAAGTGTTCTTACAATACATATACTTTTTTTTTTTTTAAATTTACTAGTGATTCTTTTAAGGTTTTTTTTTTCTTTAAAAAAGTATATTATATTATATATTATGATTTAATTATAGACTATTATGGTAGAAAAAACAAAAATTTAATTATGAAGGGTTAGTTCCAATAAGCACAAAATAACTATATGAATAATCTATGAAGTTCGACAGAAATAATAATAATTTTTTCTGTTTTGATGAACGGGCAAATGAGCACCTTTTTTTTCTTACTTTTTTTTACTCCTTTTTTTAATCTCGAACAACAAAAAAGACCAATCTTTTATTTCAAAAAAAAAAAAAAAAACCAAAAAAAAAAAACATTATATAGAACTCATTACGGCATTTTATAACTTTTTATAGACTACGATCGGGCAGCGTATTGTCTAGATGACATTTGTTCGTGCTATAGAGATAGAACATTCTTTAATTCGCATTTTAAATCGCATTTTATTTCGATATTGCCTTTTTTCTCCTTTGGGATGCCAATCGTTCGTTTCTTCATCGATCAACATTCGATATTCTTTGGCATACACAAGATTGCATATTTGCATTTTCCTTTTTATGTTTTTTGTTTTTTTTTCTATTGCATAAACACCCAAAAGTACTACTAGTAGAGTAATTATTGTTTCTATTTCACACGATCATATTTTTTACATATGCATCGTAATAAAAGATTTGTCACTTCCGGCGCCGGTTGATGGCATTGTATTTTACAACATTATTATATCAAGTCCTAGAAATGAAATTAATTATCCTTTATTAAATTAAATACGAATATTTCTTAATGATTGTTTATTCATTTTTATTTCATTACTTTATTAAAGATTTATTTAAGCAAAAATGATTCTAGGATAAACCCTGATTTTATTTGCACTTAACGTGCTGTAAATCATGGTCACTTTTTTAAAAAAAATTTTAATATTTTGATTATTTTAAACATGATTATAATGATTATAATAATTATAAACAAAATTATAGAATAAAATATTGATTTCCTAAATTTATAACACCTAAAGTGTATATATATATACATTTACTGTATTTGTTCGAAATTTATATTTTACATTTTTATATTTAATATATATACATATATACATATATACATAATATATAATTCATAATTTTTTTTACAAAATTTTCTTTAAAAACGTGTACGTATTAGATTTTAATACCTATTTTAAAACATTATATATTTTTTAATTTTGTTATGTACTTACGTACATACGTACACACGCACGCATAACTTTTACGTATTGGTTTCTTGCAGTAATATAAGTACATATGTACTTATATATATATATATTAAGAAATACCGGTTTTAAATACTGTATGTATTTGAATTTTTTTTTTTTAATAAAAAAAAAAAATACATCATCAGTGTGATGTATCATTTTATTATATACTGATACTATAAATTATATATAAATATATAGATATATATTGGTCGTCTTATTAAGCGTGATACATCAACCTGAATTAAAATGTGATTACACGAAATTTTACATATTAATTTGCAATTAAATAAATATATTTAATATTTGAAGATTTATAGAATATATTTATAAAAAAAAATTAATTTAATTTTTGATTAAAATTGATTAATTTTTTTTAAAAAAAATTAAAAAATTGAAATTTTTTGATATATTTATAAATTAACCAATTACAATTAAGTATTTTTTATATAAACCTGTAAAATTTTAACTATAATTATTATATAGGAAAAAATTATAATAAAAAAAATCATCTATTTAAATTAGTTTATTATATAAAAAATTAGTAACTTTATATAGTAAATTTAATAATATTTATATATAAAAAAATCAATAATTATAAAACTTTTTAGAATTTAAAAATTATATTTATATTTATATTTATATATATAAAATAAATCTTTTAACATATATTTTATATTTATATTATTTAAAAATATATTAATTATTAATTTTATAAACTTACTATAAGTATATTTTATAAAAAATTACTATTTTTTATATTTACAAGTACTTATTTATAAATTATTTTGATAAAAATATTTTTAACCTTAAAAGTACAGTTTAAAATAACAGTTATTAGATTTAATATTATTAATAAACTTTTTAATTTATTTTATAAAGTATGATGTATCAGAAGTGCCTATATACAGTGTATAAAAGATTAGTAGGTATGTATGTAGCAAGATCATCCTAGTAGAAACATCAAATAATCAAATAAATCATTGTTGTGATCAAAATTTGCAAGCATTAAGAATTTTCTTTTTTTTCATACCAGAGTGCTCGCTCTGTTGGTTCTGCTTGAGCAACATATACATATATATTAATCTATAATTATAAATAATGTTGGTCAAAATTACAGAATTAATATTTTATGATTTATATATAGCGATAGTAATTTGGTCAGGATATAATACGTAAAAGTAATACCGTAAATTAAGAATATTTTCAAGAATTTTGTACTTATATTACTATACATGTTAATTTAAAGATGCAAAATAGTCCCATTTAGGCGAATTCTAAAAGTAAAGTCACTTGTAGATTATGCAAGAATTTTATTTAGGCCTTAAAATAATAATAAGCTGACATAACAGCAATTCTAGTAGACTTTAGAAAGTTTCGACAGTATCAGCAATAATTTCGGCTATGCCCTTTAAGTTTTGGTCGTATATTAAATATGGATTTCCGAAACTTCTAGTCTGTTAAAAATTTTTCTGACAATATAGCCGAAAATATCCAAGGTCTTGTATAAGCTTTTGCGGATCTGGCTTAACATATATGAAACCTGATTTCTACATACCATATTTACAAATTATTGATAACTTTTAAGCATTTGTAAAATGTTGTCGAAATGGCCGAAATATTTCGGCCACAAGTATATATTATCGTCAGCCATTGCCGAAAAATCGGTGTTGACCATTTTAGGTCATATCCAACTACTTAAGATTATTATAATGCAATACATCCCTACCACATAAAGTACTTTCTTCATCAATGTGACCCCAGTATTCGTGAATATTCAATTTTTAAAAATGAAATTATTAAACAATCAATAATGATAAATCTAATTTGCACCTTTTTTAAAATTCGAACCTGTGATCGTGCAAAACGGTTCTACCGGCTTTGTATATTAATTATAATAAAAACCGATTAATCAATAGAACCGATGAGCTTTCATCTCTAGCCTGTATTATACAGAATCATAGCGTTGATCAAATATAAATCGGTCAAGATACGGACAACCTCTCTAGAATCATACCATTGGTTCTGAGAATTTCGTTCTTATAGAGAGTTGTGCTTATATAGAGGTTAAATTTTATGTTTTATATAAGTCGGTTTTAAAAATTGGTGTAATGTGACTGTAGAGAAGGTGATTATAGAAAACCTACCCTGGACCTCATGGGCTAACATTTGTTTAATTGGCAGGTGTAAATCAATGCCCGGGTAACTTATTTTATATGTATATATTATACATTTTTTTTAAATTAAATATACTTTTTGAGAATATAATGTTTCAAAACCATTTCTAGCTTTGAAATCTCAAAAAGGTTTTACTTCTGATATACTTCACTTGGAGGCAAATATTTTACTATTTATTGTTAGTATATAATAATTAAAAATCTAAAGACTAAAAACGGCTAGGGATGGCAAATGTTTTTTTATTACGTAATTATAAATGGTCTGATAATTATGATCTGATATATTTAAACTATTTAGACTTTTAACTATCACTTGTTTTAAATCGGTAAAAAAATTTAACCCATTTTTTACTATCCATAAGAAAAAAGACGGCCTACAAAAAAGAAGATTGATTTGAAACTTTTATATATATATATAATATATTGTTTAACATGCTTATACTATAACATGCTTATGCTAATACTTGTAATAGCTAATAACTGTCAACAGTCATAGTAAAATGAAATTTGGGTGTCTGTTTGAGCTCTCAAAACTCGCGCATACTCTATTATTTGTTTGAGCTCTCAAAACTCGCACATACTCTAATTATTAACAATTCTAAATCCTAATCAAAACTAAAATAAATCATAAACAAATACTTCAAAAAAAAAAAATTTTACCATGACACGTAATTTCTAATTAAAATAGGTCAAACATTTATATAGGTAATATATGCTAGTATATAGTATATATCGATATTATTTTATATATATATATATCTGAAAATCTTTAATGCGTTTGTAATCACGTTTTGATCATCATAATTAGCCAATCATATCGATGCCTTTTCATGAAACATCAACGCAGCATTTTTTAATTGGTTGACTTAAAACATCATATAGGATTTAAAAAAACCGACACTAAATGGAATCTTCTCTAGAATCTAATGGCCACATACAATTTAAGAAGCCCAGGTTTGTCAACTTTTGTCTTTTTCTTACACATTTTGATTATTTCACATTATTTATTGAATCAAATATGTATATTAATAAATAGCTGTGAAGCGTCTCTTGCAAGAAGCTCGAGAATTACAGCAAGATAACTGTTGTGACTACACCGCTCAACCTCTTGAGGTAGGTTTATCCTCTATTCTTAGATAAGTATTAAAATGATTCGCTACATGGATTTTTTTTTTGACTTTATATAGGATAATCTGTTTGAATGGCATTTTGTGATCCGCGGCCCCGATGGTACCGAATTTGAAGGTGGAAGGTATCTTTCTTTATTACCATAATACATTTTGATAAAAATTCTTTTTAATTTACAAGATCGTTTTCGTTTATAGATATCATGGACGAATTCTTTTACCTTCAGAATATCCCTTCAAACCGCCTAATTTAATGCTCTCGACTGTACGTGATGTTATTACTATATAGTAGTCAAAAGCATCTATTTTCGCTAATTTATCTTATATTATGCAGCCAAACGGTCGATTTGAGTTAAATAAAAAAATTTGTTTGAGTATCACTGGATATCACCCAGAATATTGGCTTCCGGCATGGGGAAGTAAGTACTATTCGTGCTATAAGTTATTATCTGCTGATTAAATTAATTTCTATTTTAATCAAATATTATTAAAAGTCCGCACGGTCCTTTTGGGTTTGATTGGTTTCATGACGACCAAAGGTTAGTTGTAGCTCAAAAAAGATCAGTTGTAATTTAAAACGTTCAATTTGTTTTCTATATTCATGTAATTCTATACCTATAATAGCTAATGGTGCAATTGGTGGAATTGATTATACCGAGGCTGAAAGGAGATTATTGGCACGAAAGTATGTATTAATTTTTTCTTTTTTTTTTTATTCCAATACCTGATATTGCTTATTTCACTACTACTTTGTACCCATAGATCGCATAACTGGATATGTTATACATGTGGTATATCCAATATTGATAAGTTACCAGATGATAAGAGTAATACACATCAATCTTCGCACACAAGCTCTGAGGACAGCTTAGATAGTAAAGTCTCTAAAGAAAATGAAATAATGCCACAATTTTCTTTTGTATATGATGATGAACGGCGTGTGAACGATAAAGATAACAACGATCATACTTCAAAAGGTATATTCAAATTTTGTTCCATTATGATATTTCATTCAATGTTTTAACTAATTTCATCATGAACAAAAGGCAAGAATTCTGCCTCATCTTCAACTTCCTTTATCTCGGCACAAAGTGTGGATTCTGAAAGCACAACAAATCATCGTGATACCAAACCCAATGAATCATCTATGCCTGAGACCAGCCCCGTAAAGCAACAATCATCTATGCCTGAGACCAGCCCCGTAGAGCGACGATCAACTATTGCACCTTCACCATCCAGGTCTATAATCATTATCGATGCATTCATCGCAGTTTTTGTTGCCATGATTATTACTTTATTGGTCAAGAAATTCATCTTACCCAGCTCCAAGTTTTAGGTGCGAATTTATTTATTGATATTGATTTAATCTGTTGTATATTAAACTAATTTTTATTTTTAATTTCTTCACAGTATATTCTAAGAATTATCCAGGATTAAGAAGTTAAATCATAATTTTCATAATTGTTTTATAATTTTTAAATTTCATATTTTGTTTAATAGTTTACTACAAGCCTTTAATATATATTTCAACGGTTCCGAGTCATAACTTCATTTCATTTTCTTAGAATTAGTTTTATAAATAATTTTTTTGTAAACAAAGGTTTAAAATTTTAAATACAAATTTCTAACTTTTTAAATTTGAAGTTTTGTTATTAGTGATAAATTACTAAATTTGTACTATTGAACTTAAAAATATACTATTTTTTAAGCTAATTATATTGGTATATGAAAAGCCATTACTTGTTAATTTAAATCGATATATCAAAAAATCTTTTATAAAGATTTTAAATATTTATTTTTGGTACATTATGTATTCTGGTGAACCTTTTCGATACCTCAAGAGTTTACTAAAGTAATACTGTATACTTAATAAAAAGCATTCCTTGTTCAATCTTATCTTAAACCTAACTCTACTTCTAACTTTAACTTTTAATTATTATTTGTACTTATTTGCTATTAGGTATATTAAAATACATTCTGCATCAAATATAATTTATTATATATTTAATAATTTTTTATTTTATTCTATTTTTTTTAATCATATTTGTATTTATTAGAATTAATTAGTATAAGTGTCGCTAAAAGAAAACCAGAAATTTTAAATATGATTTATATTTAAATTTTCGGGTTTTCTTTTAATGACATTCATTTATAATAAGTAATCATATATACTGTATATTTAAAGTTTAAAGTTATATTTCATATTTATTTTTTTTTGATGAATTTTACTATCAACTTAAGAGCAGGATTCGTTCGCTAACAATCTAAAAAAAATTTGGTTGGTTACTGAAATGTTTTAGAGTCAAAAATTAGATCAGCTAAAAATTCCTAGCGCACGAGCAGGGCAAGACTTGTTAACTATTTCAAAATATGATTAGCTGTCCCGAAGCATCCTTTTGCTCATATTTTAAGATTTTTTTTGGCCAATTCATAATGCGCTAATACAATAATATGCAGAACATATCGTGTAACATTCCGATCTATCAACCAATCAAATTTATGTTCACTAGTGTGCACGGATCGACGATTAATAACAACCAATAGGTAAAAGATCGGAAATATCTTATTTGCTTCGCCCTTTTCTCTTTAATCTAATATTTACTTAAAAAGTCAAACAATGGCCACTTTTAAATTCTGCTCACAATGGTAAACTTATGCAAAAGATATCCATGCTTATATTTGTCGCTGATATTTAACATGTTTCAAAATTCCATAGTAGTAACTTGTTATACCCAAGAGAAGATAAAGAAACTCAGCGACTTTTATATGCGTGCCGTAATTGCATTTATCAGGAAGAAACCAAGAATTATTGTGTTTATAGAAATGAAATTGCAAATGTTATTAGGTAACGATAAATTCTTTAAACTATACATTATTGAATAAGAAAGATCAACTAAGCGAGTATATATACTGATCCCATTATTTATTTTCAAGTGAAAAAACATCGATAATTAAAGATTTGGCTGCTGATCCATCTTTGGCAAGTAAAATTACTTTTAAATATATATATATATATTTTTTTTACTGTAGCAAGTTAAATTATTTTTGGTAAAAGACAGGCACGTACAGAAAAAACATGTACTCAATGTGGATTTACTGTAGCGGTACACTTTGAAGCACAATCTCGTCGTATTGACACGAAAATGACATTATATTATGCTTGCGGAAATATTAATTGTGGATATCGTTGGACAGATTTTGATAATGAAAATACGGATTTTCATGCTATACAGGATGAAGAATATGATGACCAAGATTACCTAGGTAGAGAGGATTATGATGTAGCTAACCAAATTGATCAAATTGATGATGCAAATTATGAAGGTATTGTGCAAGGAAGACTCTTATGTTATTATTGATTTTTCTTAATTTTTTATTTATTTTTTATATAGACTTGTCATATCCAGTTGAAAATATAGAATCTGAAGCTATAGATACTAGTGCTGCTCAATACCAACATAATCCTGAAGATTGGTAATATAAAAATGAATTTATAAAAAATTTTATTACTGATTCTTTTATTTGTTATGTGGAATTTGTAATTTTGGAAACTTACTAAATGTTAAAAATAAAGATTTATTAGACAGTTTAGTTATATTAATATTAAACAAATATTTATAATTTTTTTTAATAATTTATTATGTTGTGTTTTAAAAGAATTTTATAAATAGGTTTTGAATTTATTATATTGAAAATTTATTATAACAATTTTTTTTAACAGTTTTGTTAATAATTTTTATTAAGATTTTTATATACAAAATTTATATTAAGTTTTATTTAAGTTTTGGTTAATATTTTTAACTATATTAATTTTTTATAAATAATTATTAATACTCAAATTTAGGTGAGTTTTGGTTACTCTTATTGGTTTAGGTCATAGATAAATTAGTCTAAGCTTTTATTTTTTCTATAATATTTTAAAAGTAGATTTGTACTTTATATAAAATTTTAATTAAATATTTAATAAAAATATAGATATAACATATATGCAAAGTTATAGAATTGGGTTTTTTTTAAAATTCTGATTTATGCATATTAGCTAATTAGATTTAAAATTTATTAATCAACATTGCAAATTAGCATCCTAAAAATTTTATTTTATTTATTAAAAATTATAAATTCTTAGCATCAAACCAATGAACCCACCCAGTAATCAATAAACATAATTAGCAAAAGTAAGTAAAGAAATAGAGCTTATAGTAAGACTTTAATTTGTTTAAGTAAATAAAATAATATTAATATATTTTTACAAATTACAAGCTTTTTTTAATGCTTTATTTATTATATAATAAGTCTTTTGAGTATACAATTTGTAAAAAAAAAGATATAAATCTGCAGCAGGATTTTTACATGAAAATGCCAAGCATAGTAATTACAATATATCTTCTATTCAACATTACATTTTTACTGAAAAATGCTATTAATGAATAAAAAGAAATGCTAATATATTTTATTCACAAATAACTTTCTCTTGTTTTTTGAAAAACTGAAAAACAAGTAATTAAATTTCTATGTATAGAAGATCAATATTTAGAACTTTTTGGACAATATTTAACACATGTATTTGTTAATAAAAGAGCATATCAGTGTGTTTTTTCTGAACCTTATGCATATCAAACTATTAGTTCATTATTAGATGATCAATGTTAGAGTATATAACATTATAAATACAATCAAATTTTTTATATAGTTCTGTTTATTCAGATAACTAATAAAAATTATATTCTGGTTTTAGATTTTTAATTGCAAAAAAACCCACAAAAAAAAAAATAAGATAATATTGGTAAAGAAAGTCTTTTTTTTGCTGTAACTTTAGAAAAAATATACAAATATAACCTAAGTTTATAGTAGATTGGGTTTAGGAAACAATTAAAGATTATAATAGACATTATGTTTTTTATAATATATTAAAATACAATTTAATGTAGAAAAAAGCAGTTTTACTGATTCTAATACAAATCTATATATATAATTAATAAAAAATGATATGAACTCAGATTTATTTCAATAAATTAAAGTTTTAAAATTGATCTTAATATCTCTTTGATATCATTCTTTAGATAATCAATAAAATACTGAGTTAATAACATAATATATAATTAACATCATGGTAAGGATTTTCACAAGTTGTATTATTAGTCAATTTAATTTTTTTTTTTAGTCTTCATTAACTCAAATTCCTATTACAATTCAAGCTCATATGATCTGTGATAATAAAAAGACTATTATAGCCAAAAAAAAAGAAGGTAATTATAGTTTTGTCTTAAAATTTATAAGAAAATTACATATAAGGACCCATAAAATAAAAATAATTACAAATAAGAACTTGAGTAAAAATAATAACATATAGAGCCTATATTTTGAAAAATTTTACAATTAAAGGCTAAAATAACTTTGTATTATGTTAATAATAGTTTTTTTTTTTTTTTTTTTTGCTTTCATTAAGGCCATTACTTATAGTGGCTACTGCCTTTATTGTGAATTCAATTATGATAACATAACTTGTATAAGGTTACCCTATACTATACTAGCAGATAGCAGCACAAGCTCCCATACACCTAATTAGATATCGTCTAACCTAACCTTGACCTCCCTGTCTGTATGTCTGTTAGGCCATTACATATTTCAGAGTATATTACCTGACTATAGGGCTCAGGGGGCTCTCTTGCTAACTAACTACCTACATTTAATCTTTGCTAACAGGGCTCACCCTTGCAGAGTTCACCCAAACCCTAGTACTGACTTCATAGCATATCCCTAGTACTTTAGTATACCTCTGTTTCTGACCTCAAACTCCCAATTCAGATAGCTCAGTAGGACTGTAACCTGTCCCTGATACCCTAGGGTCTGCTCCTCAAGGTTCTTTTCTTCTGGTTCGAGACTTTTGGCAGCCTGGTTGGTGGTACCTCTCATTTAAGATTCTTGCCTGCCTAATTCTTTACATATTGGAATCTATTTCCTAGGTCTAGCCTTTACAATAATACTGTTGAAGATCTGTGTTACCTCTCTACTCAGGTCTTCCCAAGTGGGCTCCAGTTATCCTAGTTCATGGATTTACATGCCTACCGATGCCCTATAACCTGTCAGTTATCTGGTGTGACCATGTTACAGATACTAATCCCAACTAATCAATAGATAGCTGTTGCTATATTACCAGTTTCAAGGACTTATCTTGTGTTTGCACCACCCAATGCCAGTTTGCATTTCTCTGTATAACTCTAGCATTGCACAGATGCCTGTATACACCAATATAACATAAGTGGTTTTCCAAATTTTCGCCATCAGTGAGTTTTGAACTCTCAACCTACCACTTGAGGAGTTGACAACTTATCCACTTCACTAAGTCACCATATCTCTAATAATAATTTTTTAAATGTTATCATTATATATATATATTACTTTATAAATTTAATATATTTTATTCTATTTTCTTTTGTTTAATAGAACTTATTAATCAAGATATAATTCAACTAGGTAAGCATACTATTGATCAATTCTGTAATATTTATTTAGTTCTAAACTAACTTATTTATCTTATACCAAAACTAGTGAATTATATTTTGCAAAAGTTACTATATGTTAATTGAAAATACTTAGAACTACAAAAAACTTATAGAGAAATTTAAATTATTTTTAATTTTATATACAAGGTATTAAAAGAATAAAATGCAATACTGATTAAAAAATAATATGTACACATTTATATAATTTTAAATATTAAAACTTTTAATTTATCAAAAACTCTTCTTGCAGATCCTCAATTTCAAAACAAGAAAAAAACAAAATACAAAAATAACAGAAAAACAGGCTAGCAAACACCTTTTAGATAACTAACAAAAAAGCTATATTAGAAAAAAATACATATAATATAATAGAGGCTAAAAGACAAAGGAAGCTTCACTAACATATTAAAATGAAATAACAACTTTTTCAGCAAGAAAAATTTGAAATTTTGAAGAATTGGCATTATCTTGAAAAAACAGAAAACAAAACATATAATAACTGTAACAACAACAAATAACAACAAACAAATGAGTTCTGTATCTAATTGGGAAACAGCAAACATCACAATAGAACTAGTAACATAGTACTAACAACATACTAACAAATATTACAAAATTCAATTCTAAATACTGATCAGGCAAAAAAAAAAGATTTTGATCCAAATTTAGAATACAAACAAATGAATAAAAATTGTAATGCAGATATCATATCTTATATTAGAGATATAGGGGATAGAAATCGAAGACATATAGACTGTAGAATTTTAAACCAAGTTTTTAAAACTTCTACACAGAATCCAAATAGTATAGAGCACATTGCTAAAGAATTAGCAATATATGATCCAAAACATATTATGCTCCATGATATGTTAGTATATAGTCAAATACTAGAAACATTAAGAATAACAAAAACAGACTGGCTCAAAGAAAAAATAATTGATGAGTGGGCAGAAAAGCTTAAGTCAATAAGTTTTAATCTAGAATCCTTCAAATATAATATGAACATAAACAAAGAACCAATATACCAAGAAGAAAGAAGGACAAATGATAAGCAAGAGCTGAAAATATTAGAAGAACAAATGAAAGGTCTTAGCATTACCATACCACATCATCAAACAAGCCAAACTGCCAATAAATTTAAAATGCTTAAAAGTAATATACTGCAAGAAATCGAAGGAAATAATAAGAACACAAACATGAAAATAGAAGAACAAGAAGAAGAATCAACTGATAGAAAAACTAGCATCTCATTTTCTATAAGTATAATCGAGTATAGTTGATAGTCTTCAAAAAACAGAATATGCAACAAGAACAGATTCTTCAAGACAAATATGTCAACATATGCTCTATCAGATGAATTCAAAAAGAAAGAATAAAGTATGTCCAGTGGATCTTAGGAAATAATCATCATATCAAAACAATCAAAGAAGTATTCAAAAATAGGAACAATTAGATAGAAGTAGATTTTAATTATGAATATAGCAGAGATGCGGTGATGAACAGAATCAAAAGAAAAAAAGTTGAATGGTTTAAACTCATTTCAGAAGAGAATAAAAGTGAAAGTCAAAAAACAGAACAGCAAGAGAAACACAATATTAAAAAAGGAGAAAGGAAAGATATAAAACAAACAAAAGAGAATAAAGAACCAAGAAAAACAGAAGAAGTAAAGAAACAAGAAAAAGAAAAGAAAGGAAAACATGTTGTGAAGAAAAATAGTATAATAGGAAATAGCAAAAACAAAGAAGAAGAAAAAGAATTTTAAGAGAAAAAATGGTTAAGCATATAAGATCTATCGCCAAATATTAATGAAAAAGAGATCAAATATATGTGCAGAAAATTTAAAAACTTGAACATTATACGAGTCAAAAGATCACCATACAAGGCATTGGCAGTAATAATAGCAAGTATAAAGAAAGAAGAAAACATTTTATAGGTGCTACCATTTGGCAACAACAAATTAGCATGTATAACAATTGGAGATGAAGACTATAGCCAAAGAGACAAGCAAGGACAGTACATAGCCAAATTACTAAATATTCCAAAAGAAGTCTCAGAAGTACTGTTGTTACGATGCTTAAAGAACAAAGGTGCAAAAACAGTATATATCTCATATAACAGAAATAAAAATTAAAAGAAGTTTGCAATAATCACTTTCATAGATGCTTTAGTGGCAGAAGAAGCTCAAACAACACCAATATGGTATAACAACTACCAAGTAAGTTAGGAAAATCCTAGAAGAAAGAAAAAACAAGAAAGAGATAAATCAAAAGAAAGAAAACAAGAAAGATCAAAAGTAAATAGTAAATGACAAGAGTTATCTAGAACCAGAAATATAATGCAAAAAAAGTCAAATAAAAGATATAGTGAAATAGGTTTAGACCTCCAGATACAAAATATAAAAGAATGGTTAAGAAACAAAAATGTCAATATAAAAGTAAAAGAAGATAACCTAAAGAAAAGAAAAACCAAAGCAGTCCTGCAAAATTAAGCAAGAACAGTACAAGTAGAAGATGTCTTGTATCAAATTTTGGATAGACTAGACAAAATTGAAAAAATGCAGCTAGGTATAAGAAGTGGCCTAGCTGATCACTCCTAAGGGTGCTACAGTTGAATCAATGAATATAGATAAGAAGATCAAAGAGTTTTTACAAATTAAAAAAGAAGTTTTTGAAAAAAGAAAAGAGGTTAAAACTCTTTGTCAAAAAGGAAAAGCATATAATGAAAAGAAAAAAGAACTTAAAAGTGCAGAAACAAAACACAAACCACTAAAAGAAGCATAAAAAGAGAAAAAAAGGAAGTAAAACTAGCATGTTACAATGTGAATAGACTCAAAACCAAGAGTTGAAAATTGGAAAACTTGCTCGGCTAGGCAGAAGAAGAGGATATTATAATACTAGGAATTACGGAAACAAACCTTACAGAAAGAGAAGGAAAGTTTCTAATATATGCAACAGGCAAAAGATATGTATGGTTTTGAACAAACATAGCTGAAAATAAGAAGAAAGGCTTAGTTATTGGAATTATAGTCAATGAACAATAGGAAAAGCACATAAGTGCAGTTAAAAGAATAAGTGAATACATGATAGAGGTTACACTATACTTTAAACAATTAGAATTAGTTGTAATTACAGCATATATACCACCAAATAATAAGGTAGTAGGGAGAAATATTTAACAAAAAATTGTAAAAACAATCTCAAGGAAGAAAAGACAGACACAAATTATTATAATGGGTGATTTTAATCACACAATAGACAATATTCTAAACAGACAACATCTACAAACAACAAACTACAAAAGGCTGCTAATCTTCAATTGGTTGAAGAAACAAGACTTCAAAGATATATATAGAGACATGAATCCAATAGGTCGACAATACATATGGTCAAATGAAGAAGCAGTAACAAGAATTGACTACATATAAATATCAGATAGGCTGGTCTTAGGTTTACAAAAGGCAGAAATCAAAGAGGTAAAAGAAATTACAGAGAGTGACTACAAGATAGTAATAGCAGAAATATGGATCAAATACATAATAGCAGCTAAAAGCAAGACAGAAATTAAAAAAAGAAGGCAGTCAAGAACAGTATTTTTATATGATCAAGCAAAGTCAGAAAATTAGAAAAACTATGTACAAGAGCTACAGAAGTGGTTAGAAATAAAAAAGGTTTTAAAGAACATTCGCAAGAAAGAGCAAAAGAAGAAAAGTAAAACAGAAGGAATAAATAATATATGGGATATAATTAAAGAAGCTATTATTACAACAGCAAGTAAACACATATCCAAGAAAAAAGTATTTAACATAATAACTAATAGAAGAAAAAGCTAGAAGAAATAGCAATAAGAAGAAAGCATTGTCAAGTTACAGAAAATAATCAAATATGTAAAAACTAAAAAAGCACAAGCAGTAACAGAAGAGGAAAGAAACAAAGTAAATGAACAATTAAAGATACTAGGCAAGGAAATTAGTGCAAAATTGTCAAAACTACAAAGACAATGGTCAAATGCATAAATAGAAGATATAAAGGGTTGAAGAAAGCTATTATTAGAAAGGAAAAAGAAGAATTAGGAGTGAGTACAAAGAAAACAAATAGAAGAAAATATAGACAAAAGATGTGAAATAATCAGAACAAATTAGAAAAAGATGATAGCAAGTCTCCTGAATAAACCTTATAAGAAAATAGTACTCGACAGATTCATTAAACAAACAGAAGAAGAAACAGAGCTGCTGACAAGCATAAAAGATGTCAGAGTAGAAGTAGCAAAACACTATAAAAAAACAATTCAGGAAAAGGAATACAAGGCTAGAAAAGATGTCAAATGAGTGGAAAGAAATATATAAACTATGAGAAAACATTAAAGAGGAATGGTATACAGAAGTTAAAAGAAAAATTAAGAAAAAAGAATAGAAAGAAACACTAAGAGAACTGAAGACAGGAACAGCTTTAGGCATATTAGATATAAGTTATATTCTGATAAAGCAAGCAGAAAAGAAAATGCAAGAAATATTTAGAAGCTTTGCAGACCTATGTCTAGAATAAGAAAGAATCTCAACAAAATAGAAGATAGCACAAGTTTACCTAATATCTAAAGATATTGAGTAAGAATACAGTTTAAACAACATACAACTAATAGCATTAATAGAAAGATTTAGAAAGGTTGTAACAAAGGTGGTAACTAGAAGGCTTGCCAAAGTCTTTACAGAAAAAGAAATACTTAAAGGACCAAATTATACAGGCCTTCCAGGCAACTCAACAGAACAACCAGTACATATTCTCAATATGATAATGGAAGAAGCAAAAAAAAAGAGTAAAGAAATATAGATACTTTTACAAGATATAAAAAAAGCATTTGACTTAGTTCTACTTGAGAGTTTAGAATTAGCACTGCATAGAGTTAAAATACCTAAAAGAACAATGAAGTACATCCTAGATTTGTTTTATGAAAGGCAACTAAAAATTATTACAGCCCACGATCTAACAGAAGAAATAACAGTAGGAGACAGCATAGATCAAGAAGAAGTAATATTTTTATTAATATGATGACTTTTTTACAATCCACTATTAGAGAGAATACAAAAAGATAAAAACCTAGAATACACAGTAGAACACCAGGTCAAAAGAGAAATGCAATGCAACAACATCATGAAATACTACCAAGCAGCTATTACATATGCAGATGACACAACATGGATTGCAAATAGCAAAAAACAGCTAATAGAAATATTAGAAACAGCAGAAGAATTTTATAAAATGAATGATATAGAGATAAATGAATCCAAGTCAAAGCTGTTAATAATGAACACAAAAGTAAAAAAAAAAGAAAGAGAAGTAATCTTTGAAGGAAGCAAAATAACAGAAGAAGCAAAGAACAAGATAGTTCATTTACTAGGAATATGGCTAAATAATAGAATGAGTGAAGTGCTAGTTAAAAAGAAAGCTAAAGGAATAATCAGCCAAACAATAAGAGACCTTAGATACAAAAAAATAACAATGAGTCAGATCGCATATATAAACAATATAGTAATAATACCAAAACTAAGTTATATGCTACAACTAACAAAAATGTCAGAAAGAAGTATAAATGAAATACACCAACCAATAATAAGTTTGGTGAAGCAAAAGAGCAACCTACAAAGAATATTAAAAAACTGCATAATAGAACACAAAAATCTTAGAAGCTGCAAA